>JARYHS010011408.1:20669806-20877336 GCA_031002005.1 Vandiemenella viatica
AGGTCTTTAGAGACGGGAAAGGATTGGGGGGGGGGGCAAGGAATAAGAAGGAATTTGGCCATGGCCTTTTGAAGGAAGCATCCCGGCATTTGTCTGGAGTGATTTGGGAAACTTGGAAAACCCAAATCTGGATGCTGGACGGGGATTGGAACCCCGTCCTCCCAAATGGGAGGCCAGAACGCTAGCCGTTACACCACACGATCGGTAGAAAGAAATTATGTTGATGAGTAGATTTCTGGTTGGACATGCTTCATTGAGTGGCAAAAAAAAAAAAAAAAAAAAAAAAAAAAATACATCTTGCTGTTGGTGGATTCACCGATGTGTCCCACTTCTGGCGCAGTGGAGGATATTGATTATTTCTTGCTGAGCTGCAAGTAACATCGATTAGCAAGAAAAATTTGCTATGAGATGGTCTAAATATGACTCAGTTAATCTCTCAGATGCGATCTCTCTCAGTTCCGAGCAAGAAAGTAGTCCAAATAATTTAATTTAATTGCAATGGAGAACACGCTCCGGTGGCAATTTCCTTAAACACCCATCTTCTCCTTTTCCTGCACCCACCTACATTTTGCCTCTACAAATTATAACTTTAAATTCTTTCAACGTTTTTTGGAAAATTTTTCATCATTTCCTTTGGTAACTTATTCCAATCCCTGACACCCTTACCTCAAAAAGAGAATCTTATAACACCCTTGTGCCTGAAATCCAGTGCTAAATCCTAGTCATAGTCATATTTTACCTTCCATGCACTAGTTTTCAAACTACACCAATATCTTGCCATTCCTCACCACCAGTATACGCCTTGTAAACTCCCATGACCCTCTTCACACTCCTCATATCTTGCAATGAATCCCATTCCAACTGTTTTATCCTATGTGTTACTTGATTGCAATCTGTGATAATTTCCAGACAAAAAATCAGGCAGCCCCTTCTTGCACCTTCTCAAACTCCTGTATTTGATACTAAAAATGTGGGGTCCCATACTGCACTACCATATCTCGAGCAATGGTCTGACCAAAGTGTTGTAACCCAATTCCTTTACTTCTACCCGTACGTCCCCTCATCACTCCTCTCCAACAAGTGGTAGAACTTTTAGACCTTTTCGCTACCACCTGTCCAATGTGTCCTGCCCAGTTGAGCTTGTTATCAAATGTAATGCCATGATTATTTACGTTTCAATTACTTCAGCAAACAATTCTTTTCACACCTTATAACCATAATCAACCTATTGTTTTTATTTGTGTATTGTAACTAATCTGACTCTTCCTTGCATTTTATCTTCAATCCCATGTTAACCAACCCAACTAGATATCCTGTTCAGATCACCCTGCAAACTGTTTACAGTCCTCTACCGTTTTGATCCTTTTATATAGCATTATGTCATCTGCAAACAATCTAATTTCAGATAGTAAGGCAATATACCCGTATGATTCATACTAAAAGTATAATTTAAAAATTAAACATATACTATGATATTGCTGGCTGTATTAAGCCTTTGGCTAATGCTATAAATAAGGGAAAAAATGGATAAAACTGGAACTTGGATCATGACTGATTATTGAGTAGCACGAGCATAGTTGAGCACACTTAAAATGGCTTTGGACGCGAACTTGTAGACCGTATAATTTATTATTATTATTATTTTTTTTCATCATGTTTGGCTTAGATTCGAGCTCACGTGATAAGTAAATATGTCCAGTTAGTTAGGTCTATTTGTTTATCAGAATTTTCCCGCTAGTCAATTTATGGTTAAAAACTTCAGATATTTTCTTTGAAAGTAGGCTTTGTCATATCTATGGCTGAGAATTCATACAAAGAAATGATTTAGCAGAAAACAGCTTTCAAATCGTTACATTTTGGGAAGCTTAACAGCAAGAACGTTTTCATACTTTTCAACAGAACAACACTACTTGGAGATAATTTAAGCGCCCGGACATTCCGTGTCATAGTAGAAGAGAACAATATTTAATTACTGGTAACGGAACAGCCAAATTTATCCATACTAAAAATGCGCAAACAGGTTGAATCTAGTCTAGACGACCATTCTGAATTTCTCTTGAAGATACTTTGGACTTTATATCAATATATTCCTTCGTTTTGGACTTGCCAAAAGAAAAGTTTGGGACTGATTTATTGGGTAGTACGCGAGTAGTTGAAAAAAACTTAAAATGGCTTTGGATTGGTGCTTGTAGATCCTATAATTTTTTTCAATACTTTGAGCTTAGATTCCAGTTCACGTGATAAGTAAATATGGCCAGTTAGTCAGGTATATTTTTTTATTATAACTTTCCCGTTTCTCAATTTATGGTTAAAAACTTTCAAAAAATTTTCTTTGTCATTAATAGGCAAGAATTCATTAAAATGTATGTAAAAAGTCCAACCTTTGTTTCTGGAAAATTGTATTTCTGGCTTCTCAATGGGGAGTGTGGTAGGTACTAAACTTGGGAACTTGGAATTGATTTATGGATATCTCGGTAATTGCTGCAGGTTACTTGAAGAGTGAAGCCGGGTAGTATTTCATAATTACTCCTTCGGATCATAACTCAAAGATATCGTTAATAAATGGCTGCTGTGGACCATTTTTCTCAATTGCAGACAGTCCATTGTAAATATAAAATTAATGTTTACAGTCAGCTTAATTTCTGTTAGTTCCTTTATTATTTTACTGACAGAAGAATTTTCAGCGATTTTTTGCTTTTTTTTATGTCATTATGTGTTTTTAATGTTACACTTTGTACACAACTGATTTAGTCTAAATTATGGTCTCCTTAGATTTTTTTTTTATATTTTTTTATTTAATTTTTTTTATTTTTTATTTTTATTATTATTATTATTATTATTATATTATTATTATTATTATTATTATTATTATTTGTATCTACACTTCATTCCCTACATCAAAAATGTATTAATGAAATGAAAACCGGTGATAAACGAACACACGACATATCAAATATCAGTCTGTAAACACGTTTCTCAAAATAAATTAAAAAGTACGATCAACAAAACATAAAATTCTGTTAAAAAAGACACAGCAGACCAACAGAAAGCCACACATTTTTGATTATATAAACCTTATTCCCAATCATAAAATAAAGGAAAATAATACGAGTAGACAAACCTTATGGTTCAGAGACTAAACACATTAGTGGTACTTGAAACGAAATAAGAAATACAGTTATTATCACAAATAACAGCCACGCCCAAAATAAAACTTGAATATACGTATTTTCTACACAGCGCGGCGCACAGTAGATAAACAAAAGACGGGCAGAAAAACAACGTAACGGAGCACGGAATTGTACAGTCTAAAAGTAAACAGAGTATACGGGTTGTTATAATAAGAGAACGTGCAGTGCGTTGTAGGAAAAGATTGTGAATTAAATATACAACAAGCAGGAAATGACTCGCTGTACGAGAACCAAGCTAAAATCACTGTTTATTTATTTTTATTTATTTATTTATTTATTTTATTTTTCTTATTCGGTAGATCCCGGCTGTAGACGTACACGGCACTATGACACCGAGCGTGGTGGGTGAACGGTTAACGTTCTGGCCTCGCATTCGGGAGGACGCGGGTTCAAATCCCCGTCCGGGCATCCAGATTTGGGTTTTCCATGGTTTCTCCACATCACTCCAGGCGAAGCTGGGAAGCTTCCTTCAAAAAGGCCATGGCCGAATTCGTTCCCGTCCCTTGTCCCCAGTTTTCATCCCGCCTCTAATGACCTTAGCCGTCGACGAGGCGTAAAGCAATAAATAAAACAAAAGGGCACTATGACATACCTGAATGTGTGTTGTGATGAAAGAGTCGATATTTTTTTTTTATAGTCTAATATAAAACGCCACTTTGGTCATTGTATTTTCGTGTATGCCACGCTGTGACATCATTGTGTCTTCATCGGCCAGAAATCTTTTCACTCTGTGTCCATAGTTGTAGCTATTAAAGCAATCTAATAAGTTAGGTTATCTATTCACATTTCTGTAGTGGTTAGATCTTCCTTGTTTTAATTGCAATCTTAAACAAAAACATGTATTCCGTGTATATTCCCATATTAATGATTTGTTGTTTCTTGTTTATTTACAATCGTTTGATGTGGACGTTTTCGTTGTATTCTCTGTCCACCGCTGTTGCTGTTGTAGTAAGTTAAGAGGTCATGTACAACATTACATCATTTTTAAGGCTATGGGCGTTATTCAGTAAGAATTGTGTTTTGCTAAGCAACTCCGGATAAATGGATTGCCGGAGCTCTGCTTTCAACCCGCATCTTTTTTTACGAGCTTTCAGGCTGCTGAATAGCCAGCCCCTCAACCTTCGGCGAGTCTAGAATAGGCCCTTCTTAGACATGGCGAGAGGACGTACAGTGAGTTGCTACTCTATACTGAGTCCAGGTGCCGCACATCCTTATACACGTCTACATCTGCATATATACTCTGCAATTCACAAAATTGTGTGTGGCAGAGGGTGCTCAGTACCAAAGCTAATCTCTCTGTTGTGCATCCCAATCTCGAATGGTACGAGGGAAAAAAAGAGTTCATATAAGAATCAGTGCAGCGCCTTATTTCTCTAATCTTATCTTTCCTGTCATTCCGACTCAAATATGTTGGTGGACGAAGTATTTCACTACACGCATAAGTGAAAGTGGGAGTACACATTTTTACCAATACGTTTAAACGAAACTTGCGTCGTCTATCTACCAGAGACTCCTAGTCCACTATACTAATCTATTCTGTGACACTTTTATTATGACTGTAGCAAGCGGTCACGAATCGAGCGGCTCTTCTCTGTACTTTCTCTATACTTCCAATCAACTCCTTACAAAACGAATCAAAAATGGTACAACAGTAATTCAAATGTGGACGCACAAGAGATTTGTACGCTATCTTTTTTGTTTGTTCATTATAATTTTTCAAGATTCGACCAAGGATGCGACCCGCAACGGAGAACTGTAGACCCGTTCACTCGCAGCTACAGAGCTTCCCACAAGTGATGGCGTTCAGACAGCCACTCCACCAGAGGATACTTTCATCCGAAGAGTGGAGGCCACGCAAGAAGGAAGTCTCCCTCCACCCCCAGAATCCAAGCAGAACACGCCACTGACAGTTGAGTGTCAATCCATCCCCCAACCAAGTCAATAAGGAAGATGGCCGGACTACCAAGAAAAATCTCAACAAGAAGTAAGCCATAAGGACAGCTGTCGACCAGTGTTTCAGTTGCCAGGGATTCTGGCATAGGTCAAAGGACTGCCGGAACCAAGTCCGATGAGGGGATAATCACAGCGTACTGGTGTGCACAAGACCGCGTGACTCGACGCCAACATGCGCTAACTGCGCTGCGGACCATGCGGCCAGCTACTGGGGCTGCCCACTGAGGTGGAATCTGCAAGCGGCCGTCAACAGGAGCCACGCCCACCCCAGCACAGCTAAGATCATGATGCCACGAAGAACGACGACGGAGAACACCAACCACAGTCGCCCAAGCAATAATCTCTACCTGACCAGAGACAATGCTCGTCATTGCAACAACAACTATCGATGTCACAGCCCGTCAAATAAGTACGTCTTAGACGCCCACAGCCTGTTTTTCCCCTAATGATAAATAAATAGAGACCCAGAAACCAACATAAAAGAGACAAAATTAGTAGAGCCACTTCGGTGGCAGGACTGCAATTAATAATAAGAAAAAGCAGCCAGCCACCGGGAAAGTCTCCGTTCGTATAGCTGACACTTTGCTCTACACGTTGCTGGTAGAGCCTCTGCGACTTTCAGACCACCTTCTTGCAGACGGAGAGCAGAGCTCGTCACTTGTTCTGCTGACTGAATTACAGAGATGTTAATTGAGAGCGTTCCGCGCAGGCTGGCCACACTTACACGTCTGCTGAGCGCTGATTAAAGTCCATAAAAAGCGGCGAAATACCGCCGGCGGCGCCGCTTTTAACGGGCGAAGGTTTTACGACTGCTGACTGCCGCGGCTCGCAACTCAAGGGCAGCCATCAGCGCCAAGCATGGCGAGCGGAGTTTTATACACTCAGGGATTCTGCCGGTGCCCCCCTACTCGTAACACAAGGTCGCTATCAAACATTTGTCATATATCTGTCGCCAGCTGCTTTTTAACATTCTAAAGCAAACGTAGAATCCATTTTGTCTGCTGTGTGAGTAAATCGTCAATCCTAACCGTGCGAACATAGACTCGTATTTACCCAGTTATTTTCACACCAGTTCTTATTTTAACATTACTAAACAAACCTGGAAAAAAAGTGTGAAGCACCAGATAGGGGTAATTCATAAATGACGTCACACATTAAAGGGAAGGATGGGGTGAACAAAGTGTGACAATTGGGTTACAAGAGGATTGGGGGAAGAGTCCTTGGCTTCGTGACGTCACATGTATAACTTGTATCTCTTTTTGTCACGTGGCGACCGCGCAAGTTCATGCTCTCTGTACCTACCATATCGCACGTCGGCCTCCTTGGACATACACTGAAAGGCCAATACCGCCTTTGATGCTTGGACAAAATATGACTTCCGCGTACTTATTTAAGCCATTATGTGGCATCTGTGATCTAGATCTTTTATCATATAAAGCCGCTAACCAACACGAGCAATCACGTAAGAGGCAACAAGAGGTTTTGCCAATTCGTCCTCGAAGAATTCCAGCTAGATGGAGGAGGGAAGTTCTTTGTTTAATAAACGATGACAATGTTATATGGTTGGATGAAGAACATGTTGACACAAGGAATGTTCCTAATATTATCCAGATCGAGAACTAAGTAACTGCTATGCCAGTTATAAATAATATAAAAGGGTTCAAAGTCCATGGACACAAAATGATTAAATTTAATTCATTTTAATTGTTATGTTTTGTTAATTTTCTCAAAATGTTTGATTTATTGATGATTTTATATATAAAAAGTATTTTAAATGGAAATATATTTTAAAAATTTGGAAGTGCTGTTTTAATTTAATAATTTTAAAATTTCAATTGCAAAATATGTGACGACACACCAGCAGAGAGGGGTCACACAATGTGACCACCTGTGATCAGGAAAAGGGGAGGGGGTGCTCCAAAAATCATTAAATTCGTGTGAAGTAATTTATGGACGTCCCTGAAGAGGTACTGGAAACGAAAAGAAATTTCATGGATTCATATGATATGTGATGCTATTTCAGTGATTACACAATTGAGTAAAGTTTGCAAAGAACTCGGCAGTACGAGCCCTCTTATCAGTATGACGTCGCACCCCCTCTAGTCTGGATACATGCACTGATTCGGTTGGGAAACGTGACATGGAGCCGGTATATTCTCTGCTGGAAAAATTTGGCCCTCGACTGGATCGGGGAGGTACAATGCTACCTGGCCCGAGGGTAGGGCCGCCCCGAACAGGTTACTCTTACTGTTGGTTTACCGCATCCCTCAAGGCGAAAGCCGGGACGATCCCAAAATTCCGCCCAATTAACTAAACATTTCACAAACAAAAAATACACTTACCACACCCAAAACTTAGTTACACGTTTCGCAGACAGATGGCAAACCATCACTACCCCCATTAGTACTAAGTACTTCTGGCAGTAGATATAAAATACTTGATATCAGCAAGGACAAGCTGCCGTCAAAGAAAAGCTCCAAAACTTACCACGTAACAAAGAATGAAACTCATCGATGGCAGTCGACCTCAAAATGTTGGGAAAAGCCAGTGAAGACAAAGAATGTTCATTTTAATGCTTCCAGTAAAGACTAAAATTTATTATTTTGTTAATCTTTGATGTAGTACTTCGATTTACATTTCGACTGTATTTAAAATTACTATATTTCAAAAAAAACTTAAGGAACAAATAACCAAAATTACATAGCCAAAACAATATTAACAGAATCCAAAGAGTGATGTGTTATCTGTGATGTTGTGTTATCTCTGGTGAGTATCTTTTGAAGTTCAGAAAAGATTGTTTATTTAAGATACATTGTGATCTGTAACACCTGTCTGTTCTGGATACGAATATTAACAGAAACCAAGAGTGAAGTGTTATCTGCGATGTTGTGTTATCTCTGGTATCTTTTGAAGTTCAGAAAAGAGTATTTATCTAAGATACAGTGTGATCTGTGACACCTATCTGTTCCTGGATACGAAATCCATTATCATTTTTTGCTCCGACGTGGTCGTGTAAAGAGATAGGTTGTTCTGTCTGAGGGTTGTGATGTGGTCTCGTTGTAACGGCTACCGTGAAATCGAGCGTAGTGGTGACTTGTAACGCTCTGGCCTCGTATTCGGGAGTTCGTGGGTTCGAATCCCTGTCCGTTAATCCAGATTCGGGTTTTCCATCGTCTCCCTAAATCACTCCAGGCGAATGCAGGGATGGTTTCCTGAAAATTCCATAATTGAATTCCTTCCCATTCCTTGCCCCCAATGCTTTCCCGCTACTAATGACCACGAGGTTGACGAGGAGTAAAGTCATAGACAAAAAGCAAGCCGTAAGTGTTTACCGTAAATCACAATTTAAGTGTTAATCTTTGATATAGTGGTTTGATTTACGTCTCCTTTCTATTTTTAAGTAGGCCCTCCTATATTAAAAAAAAACTCTAGGTATAAGTAAGCAAAGTTCCGTCGTGAAAAATAATACTAACAGAATCCAAAGAATTGAGTGTTATCGGTGATGTAGTGTTATCTTTGGTGTATGTTTGTGGAGATTAAAAAAAAAGTGTTTGTCGTCAATGCAGATTGATCTGTGGTGCCTATCCTTTCTTGTCACGAATACGTCACGTAGAGTAATAAGTTATATCACAGATTTTAAGCTAGACGATAACCTTTCAAAATGTAGAATCCCATCCAAATTGGTTCCGTAGTTTTTGCGTGATCCAATTGAAAAAAAGGAGGAACAGACAGACAAACCCAGCTTGAATATAAGCATACGTAGAGATTTAGGCGATGCTACACCATATATCGTCAAAGAATTTAAAGGTTATAAATGCCAACCTTGAAAAAGTGATGCGACCTTAAATGGAGCGTTACTGCCTGGAGATAACACACGAGATGGAGTAGTTGTCGGGAGCAGAGGTTGGTGCCCGACCTTTCCCTCGGCCTTGACGCGCCTGCCGTCGCAATAACGGCAACCAGTCCGACAGATTACCACCGAGGCTTTAATTGCGCCGAGCGCCCCCTCCGCCAGACGTCCGTCGTAATTGATCCTGGGGTAATTAGCGAAGAGAACAAGTAGTAGCGCGCGCGCTCCCTCCTCGCCAAAGACGACTAAACTCTGCAGCCGGCTGGTCCCTGTGGACCGGTCACTAACTGCGTTCACGCCGTAATTTCTCTCCGGACGTTCCTGTTGAGTTTGTGGTGTTAACAGGAGGAGACTGCCCATGGAGTATTGTTAATTAAATAAATTCATTAAAACACTTGCGTATTCCCGCTGCTTCTACCTCACGGACCCTGGTGCGCTCAGTAACGCATTAGTACTTCGTTTCTGTTCTTGTATTAAAGAATAATCGTTTGTAATGTAGTATCTTTGTAAATATTACCGCAAATTTAATTCCACAATTTCGTTACGTTTATGGGGTTGACAATCTTTGATGTTGTGGTTTCATTAATGTTTACTGTGAATTGTGGCGTACTGCATTTCAGAAAACTGAAGACATAAATAACCAAAGATACTATATTAACATAATCCAAAGGTTTATTTATTTATTTTTGGCTTTGGTCTGAAAACATTTAAAAATCATATGTTTTCCTTGTTTTCTTGTAACGTGTTGTGGGGTTCATGTCTTCATTTCGGAATCCAAAGGTTGGTGTGTTTATTTGTATTATCGCGATCTTTGGCAGATATTCCGTAAAGGGGTGTTAATCCGAGATGCAGTGTAATCTGAGGCACCTATCTTTTCTCGGTTTGAACGAGTTAACATTTCATGCTCTGTTTCCAGGTCAGGCGGATTCATAGGATATACTAAAGATTTTAAGTTATACCATAAATTTCAAAATTCGTAAACCATATCGAGATTTGTTCAGTAGTTTTTGCGTGAGACCTGGGAAATGGACAGGAAGACTCAGCTCACTCATACATTTACAATAGTATAGATTATTAGTGTACGTCGGTTTTTTATATATGGCAACAACGAAGTAACTTTGAAGATTAAATAATAAGAAATATATTCTAATAGGGAAGCTTAGATGTTTGCATCTGCCTGTGTAACTTGTGTTCTTGTATGGTAAGTGAATTTTTGTTGGTGAAATGTTCATTTTATGAGGTAGAAATTGTTGAATATTGCAGCATTGGACTAAATCAGGATTTCCCAACGTGTGATCCTATCCTAAGGGTTCCGCGGACAAAATAAAAATAAAATTACAATTTACGAAAACAAAATTGGAGGCGTGAGAACGCGTGAACTTTGGGGACAATATGTGAAATGCGACTCGAGCTATCAAATTAAAGTTCTAGAATAGCCAATTTTGAATAATTATTTTATTCTATATAGGGTTTCAACGTTGAAAAAGGTTGGGAAAGGCTTAACTTTATGATTGCGGGAAATCGCCTGTTCGCGTGGCGCAGGATTTGAACGTGTGCGGGCTGTACCTCCGCGATGAGCGCTTTAATACGCTCATTCACAACGACGGATCACTGATTTATTAACGTAATGATTATTAATTTGCACGAGGGATTTTTTTATAATACAGCAATGGAGCTTTCACAAATTAAATTAGTGGGCGTCCATTTATTACATTGGGTGTTTTTTTCCTAATTTTGAACTCCCCTCCCAGTTGGTGAGATTTGGTAAGCAATGGTTGGACCCACAACCTCTCAAGTGAGAATTAACTTATAAATTTTAATTATTAAATAATTAATTTTATTTGATATGTTTATGCATTTTCTTCATGCCACTAAATATCTAAGCATTAATACTGATGTCTTTTATGTACTACATTGTTTCTATGAAATAAGAGGAAAAAAATGATGCGAAAAGTTGACTTGTGATTTTTATTAACCCTTCCCTTAAATGAGATTTGGTAAGATTTTGCTGGACTCTTCACCTCCCCCCCACTCCCTATTTTGAGCTTATGTAATTAATGCAAGCCCCCAAACAAGACAGAAAATTTGATCGTAATGATCGTTGTATAATTATTGGTGTAAAAATTACTGTGAAAATGATTATTAATGATGATGTGGGAGGATCTATGACAAACAAAGGGTAATGACCTCAGGCCATTGAAAAAAGTAATGTTGATCCCCGATCCCATGTGGTGGTGCCATGACGTGTGCACTGTGCAGCCACACTAGAGAGTCTAACATTATGTTCGGCAAATTATTCAAATCTGGTGGTAGGACAAATTTCGCAGTTGCTGATCAACAGATTTTTATAAATAAAACAAGAAATTGTATTTTATTCCACAGATTCGTTTCGACCTTATTTTTCGGGACACCGTCATTAGAGATATGGTGATAATCTTCACGATCTGAAACAGCGCTTTATCCACTTTTACGGACCTATTTACACGTGTAGCCCTATTTAACACTTTTACGGACCTGCTATTTAAAACTTTTACAGGACTTGTGTTTTTGATGTTGCAGTCGAATATACTGTCAATTGTTTATTTCTAACCTTAGTTGTTTAGTTGTTGCTGCACATCTGTTATCCACAAGGAAAATATGCAATAAATGGAATGTTTAAATCTGTTATAACAACTGAGGTAAAGATGCTGTGTTTACCATAGATGTGCAGCGTCAAGTAAAGGCTTGTAAATAAACAGTTAGTATATATATATATATATATATATATATATATATATATACTAATCTGCAAAAGTGCTGTTACAGACAGCCCTGTGAATATTATTACCATACATGCACTGATGATGCGCTACACTCCAAGGGCGAAACGCATCTAGATAATAAAAAAATAACCACAACAGCTGATTATAGACGTCATTTTATTAATAAAACATATTTGACAAACGACTTTTCAAATCTAGTAGCTCCGAAGCTAACTAAACAAAAACAGAATACACAATTATATACATTCGTCAGAAACATTACAAACCTTACAAGAGTCAAAAGATTACATGCTAAAGCAGTTTTTACTTGTATTGTAGACTGGGCGTGAAACATGACTCGTTCTGCGAGGACACCAGCTAAGCAGCAAACTAGATTGTATCTTGTTATGAGCCAACTTGATGGTGGCAGGAATTCTTTGCCCCCTCTCGCCCCGTTTCCTCCCTGTCCGATCAGCCCTTTCCGATTTTTATTTTCGCAGGGTAGTAGGGGTGGCTACATGTACTGCACCGCCCTCTTGGTACAAGAGACCACCCTTAATGGTTTCCCTATAACGACGGCCGTCTGCAGTCCCGCTGGATATCGACCACGCCTCTCCGACCAGCTCGAATCGACTCGCAAGAAGGGGTGGTATAATCGTTACGTAGAAATCGCGATTAGCTGTATTACTGCCTCTGTTAGCTCATTTCTCCCATGTGATGTTTCAGCGTTACACATATGAGACGCAGTAGGTCAGGCCAATAAATTTCTTAAGAGCATTGTCAAGGTCCTCGGTGTTTACTACTTCTTGCTGTTCAGTCCTGTCCCGGAAGCCATGACAAAGATGTAGCCGGGAGGTCTTTACAAATAATTCTGACTGCAATTTAATTAATTAGTTCTTTAATTAACAGATAACTATAGTCCGGTCGTCAGGTTTTCTTTCCCCTTTCGCAAAACGATGATAAACACAATCTCTAAATTAAATTATGAGTTCAAGGAAGTAACAAGACGGCCGAATATACTTAAATTTTCATACAAACACATGCAGAACAGGTTAGACTCGTCCAAAGATACTGAAGCATATTACAAAAAAAAATTCCAGCGATTAAACTTCAGTGAACAAAACTGCTTTACGACTCAAAAACAATTACCAGAACTTCTGACGACTGACTGACTGCTGTTAAGAAATACTGATGATGACTGTTTCTGCTCGCTCTTGATGAGAGCTTAAATAGGCGCCAGAGAAACATCGAGAAGAGGTGCCGCTCGAAGGTTCTCGAGCGCTAACAATTAATTTGAGAGTCAAATCGTACTAAAACAATTAGAACTAGTACACAATCACTAAAAATAATATCATTAGGAAACATTTTAAAATATAAAATGGGCCACATATAGCCGAAAATCGCCCTCAGAAAACTGTGGATTATATCAACATTCATAACTACAAGCTTTCAGTTAATATTTCAAACATCGTACTGTTTTTGATCGTATTGCACATCATTTACATCTACTTTCATATAAAACAATATTAATTCATGTAAAAATATGCAAATTAATAATTAATCAGCGTTCATCTCGCTTTACTTGATACATAAGATTAAAATTCATAAAACGCTGCTATATTACAATATAATATATTAAAAATCATGTACTATAATTAAGTCAACCTTGCTCTGGGTGTATTGTCTCGGTACTAACTGATAGTAATAGATAAATAAGTCCAAAAAATATTTGTTTCTTTTCCACGCCGCTGCGAGTAAGATAATTTTTTTTTTTAGAAGTCGTTAAGTAGAGAACTATGATACACTAGCTTCGAGCCCGTCAAAATGACGGTTTGAAGGCAATATTCTGGCAGTTCACATTTTTGCAGTTGGGTAATTATAAGGAATTGTTATTACATAATGCTGATGGCCTTGATTTTTTAATGTTCTACATATTTCATTTGCAGTTCACATAGCAATACAGTAGTAACTTGTACTGAATTAATGACGACGGAAGTATAGAACCTATAAAATTAAAAACAAATTAGGAACCCCACAAAAACTTTTGCTATCCTCGTAATATTAGTTTTATTCCTGGTCCAGGCACAGTTCAGCACGATAAATATTGAACTTTTTCACCCGCATTAATGAATACTTCCAGTAACATGGCGCTTATGAAAACAGTTTAAATAGTTTGTAAAACTGATTTTAGAGCGAATTATGCCGTAACAAAATGTGTCAGTTGCGATTCTGATCAACTTAGCCACTACCTCCACTAACATAGCTTTTATTACCCTCATATGAATAACGACAGGTAGCACCTATGGTGGTAGTCTGAATTTATTCTGGAAAAGATTGCATGAAAAAGCGAATATCGGCCATTTTTAATGAAATCTTCGTGATATGAGTACCGTACTGTGGTTAGATTATCGGAGTATTTGACTATGATTATTTAAATAAATACATTTTACTTAAATGATGCAAAGTATAATATCAAAAACGGATAACGGTCATTTATCTCGGTGATAAATTTCATGATTCGTAAATTTAGTGTAAACTTTTTTCGAGTTTCATTGTTTCATATCATCTTCCAAAAACATTCTTAGGTTATGTTTTAACCTCGTTCTTATAACTGGTACCGATAAAATAACGCAAACATAGAATACTCTTCTCCTTGCATTAATTTTTGGGATGGGGAGGGACATTCTCCAACAGTGAAAAACTGTTACTGACCTGTTGAAATTTGGATTAACTGCTTCCTTATATTGTCCTCTTCACGTTTAGCACTCTCTTTTTCCGGAAAAGTCGCCACGTATTAAATTAAAAATGCCGAAATATGGGATGCTCCGCAACCGCGAAATGTTAGCAGCACTGAAAATTAACACAAAAATTGTCGGTACAGGGATCATATCAACCTAAACAGGTTCGTTTAGTCATAGTGATCATGGTTAGGTTGAAATTCGGCCTGGACCAAGAGTAAAAAGTTTACGGGAAATTCGTTCTGCGGCAGCCCTTGTCGCAAACCAGAGACAAACTGCGCATTTGTATACAACTGAAGCAATCGATTATCTCTGACTGCTTATATCGATTCCAAGATGGTGAGCCTTATAGTACTGCATTTCGGATAAAAATTTTGTATCTGTTAATTTTATGCGACGTTTTGCAACGAAATGAAGCTAAAACGGCAAGAAAATATTACAACAAAGAATTAAACCAACATTTCAAGAGATTATCATTGATTTCGCAGCGACGGCGGCAACTAATAGCAGCGCTGCAGTGTCATATTTAGGCATTTTTAATTTAATTCGTGGCGACTTTTCCGGAAAAGGCGAGTGTACAACGTGAAGAGGACATTATAGGGAAGCAGTTAATCCAAATTTCAAAAGGTCAGTACCAGTATTTCGCTGGTGGAGAATGTCCTACCCTAACAAATTTTTGCATCTAGTTGTCATCAATAAACAAAAAGCAACATGTAAATTTAAACGAAGGTACCAATTGTAACTTAGTAACGTATAATTGCCTCGCATTAATTTTCTATCTCTGCTCGCCGCTATTTGGCTGCAAGAATATCTTTGTTGAATTACGAATTATAAATTGAAATCATTTTTAATTAGTGATATGAGTACCTTATTCTGGTTAGATTATCAGAATATTTGATTATATTTTATTTAATAAATGGATTTTTATAATTTCGAAAACGAATAACTGTTATTTATTTGACTGATATATTGCGCGATTACGTACGTTTCTCTTAGTTTTTAATAAACTTCATTGTGTCTTATCGTCTGCCAAAAAAATTCTTAGGTTATGGTTTAACCTAGTTTTGATAACTGATACAGATAAAATAGCGTCAATATTGAATCCCCTTCTCCATACATAAATTTCTGCGTCTAACTGATACAGATACAGCCTAAATATTGAATCCCCTTCTCCTTATATGAATTTCAGTGTCTAGCTGTAAATAAACGAAAAGCAAGATGGTGGTACGAACGTAATATGGTGGTTGATGATTGGCCGTTCGTTAGCCAATAGGAGAAGCAGCTATAGACGACGCACGCAGACGCCACGTTAGCTTTTTATATAATAGGATATTTTAATTTTCATGTCACTCGAAAATAAGGACGTAAGTCGTCGACATTGATCTTAAATCATTTCTGTTGGTCTGTCTCGAAATCGTTCTAACCAATAATCAGACATTTATTACCATTACTGATCATGTATTGTGTTTAAACAATAAATATTAAAAACTATTATGGCTATCTAATATATTTTCTAAGATGTGAGTAAAACAAGAAAATGTTTCTATTGTGCGTTACTCTGACGAATATCGATGTTATTGAAAGTGCTTTTAATTCAGTATGAATTGCATCGTAACAGTTCCATGATAAGGTATACTGGAACCATACGATTGAACCAGTTGTCAAAACGTCAACATGGATCCGATTTTGGTTTATTTAATTTTCACTGACGAATCGTTTCTGTTGAATTTCGTCTATGCGCCTATCATTTTAATTTTATATGTCATTAGATTTTAAGTCATCATAATAAACTGTTTAACAATAAAAATCGACTTTAAAAACATCACGTTACAATCCGCAAACTAATTTCTACGCAATACTCGCTCAGTATATTATCTTATCTGAACGATCAAAACACGATTTATCTCAATTAACAGAGAATAAATGAATTACACTTTCATGAAATGTTCCTGATGTGCAATGAGTTAACGTCATTCAAAAATTTTCGAATTATTCGAAGCAACTTAAATTAGTATTTAGGTGCATTGTTGTAGAAATTAATATATAATGATGCAACAGCGAATACTAGCAAAACTAGCGTCTGCAAAAATAAATTAAAGTCCCGAACACCGTGTATCTATGCTTCAACCCACTCCACTATTTAGCCACTAGAGCACTCCACTATTTAGCCACTAGAGAGTATGTTTTTGTTACTGGTATGCAATTAACATAGACACCATTAATAACCTTCAATTTCTCGCTACGGAAGTTCCGCAATTAAGAAACATCATTAGAGTTAGATATACCAAGCATGGGGGTTGAGCGGTTAACGCTCTGGCCTCACATTCGGGAGGTTCGACTCCCGTCCGGGCATCCAAATTTGGGTTTCACATTGTTTCCCCAAATTACTCCAGGCGAATGCCTGGATTCTTCCTTCGAAAGGTCATGGCTGAATTCCTTCTCGTTCCTTGTACCCAGTCGGTTTCCGCCTCTAATGACCTCGACGTTAAACAGGTCTAAAGATAAAAAAAAAGCTTCCCCACAACCTCAGTGAAGACGTCTTGAAGGAAGAAACAAAATACTGTGCTAAAAAATTTTAGGTTAAGAATGATTTTCATTTCTTCATCCGCCGCCATGACGCGTGGAGTTATAAAAGATATCACAGATTATAAGTCATGTCCTGAGCTACAAAGCTGTGAAAACCTCTTGAAGCTCTGACCGAGAGTTGTGTTAAGCGGTAACACTCTGGCCTCGCATTCGGGAGGACGCAGTTCTGAATCACCGTCCGACCATCAATAGTTTCTCGAAATCACTCCAGACGAATGCTAGGATGGTTTCTTCAGAAAGGCATGGGCAAAATCGCCTCCAAAAAGTAAAAAAAAAAAAAAAAAGCATTAGGGTTAGTCCAAAATCTCTACAACAAAACATTAATGTCAAGACAGACGAAAATTCGGCATTATAACACAGTCATAAAACCAACAGTCCTCTATGCAAGTGAAACATTAACACTTAACAGAAAACATAACCTTGAAGAAATTAAAAAAGTAGAGAGAAAAATTCTAGGAGCATGACTCACTAAAGATGGTTACAGACTAAAATCAATCAAAACAACAGAAAAGTTTTCAAACATCGAAATTGACATCAAGAAAAGACGAATTAAATTCTTTGGTGATCTTAAGAGATGGGATTACCAGAAAGTCGATTGACAAAAAAGATAATAGATTATGTAAGTTCACTTAAAAATCCAACACCTTGGCTGAATAAAATTCGGAAGGATCATAAAACTGCAAGCATAGGAGCAACAGACATCTTAGAAAGAGACACCTTCAGAACAAAGTAGACAACTGAGCAACCAAAACAAAAACAATACACAGCAAAGGGATCTGAAGAGCGTAAACAAACTTTCTCGGAAAGAATTTAAGCCTATTGGAACAATGAGAAGAATCCGAAGAGTACTTGATTCGGTCATTTGCTTACCGTCTTCCATTTATTGGGAGAATTCCCCAGTAATAATAAAACTCTTAGTTGTTATCGCGTAATGCCGGATAAAACAGGAATGACAATCTACCGATTTATATGTTCAGAAAAGTAGTAGGAGATTTGGTGAGGTGAATTCTGGAGATTAACTGGAGAGCAAGGAGCAAATTGAATCTCGGAAGCGTATTTCTTCCGCCGCAAATGTTATAACAGCCTTCAGTGGGAATTTGGCCGTAACTGGGCCGTAACGAAAGCTATCCGTGAGAGAGCTGATGAAATATATGTGGAGCGATAATTCCAGAACATTCCGCTGGCAGCGCGGAGATAGCTGTGGCCTACCGTCCAATGAATTTACTGCAAGTATTTTTTTTTTTAATTTAATGAAATGCCCGACTGGCCCGCGCGTTGCGTCTGCAGCTCTTTGATCACCTCACGAAGCCCGGCTGCCATTTTGTTTTTTATCGCTCACCCAGAAAGTCCGAGGACTGTGTTACGGGACGGGAATTCTTTTTTCGGGCTTCACGCCTCGTCGACGTCGAGATCATTAGAGGCGGAAGACGAGTGGGGGTAAAGCACGGGATGAAAGCCGGCCGTGTCCTTATAAAGACCCGTACAGGGAGTGATTTAGGGAAACCAAATGTAACCGAAAATCTGAATGGACGAGTGGAGTTTTGAGCGCTGGAAACAAACTTTTACGCCTTCCTTGGGTTCATAAAAAACTTTAATTGGTAAACAGCGTGATCGTTCTCACGTAATGTTAGCAGATATATCCAGTAACACTGTTTCAATCCAAATGGAGTCCAAATTGCCTTATTTCTGCTTTGAATTTTACGACTCGTCCATTTCGTTAGTGTCGTGAGAGGAAGGAAAGCAAGGAAGTGGTGGAAATTCAGACATGGCGTTTTTGAGGTAACCATCCCGGCATTAGCATGGAATGATTTCCCTAAATCTATCAAAACCTAAAAGCGTGTGCATGGTACTGCAACGGTGGTTTCCTTCCATGTTTATACTCTGTAATCAAAATTGTCACCATTCTACTATCCCAGAAATGTTGATCGGAATTTTTTTTATTGCTGCTTAAACGAAGCAAAACATATCACTTGTTTAGTGACTCGGAGGTTAAGGTGTCTGACTAAAACCGAACGTGGTGGTGTAACGGTTAGCGTTCTGGCCTCGCAATCTGGAGGACGGCGGTTCGAATCCCCGTCCGGGCATTCAGATTTGGGTTTTCCATGGTTTCCCAAATCACTCCAGGCAAATGCCGGGATGCTTCCTTCAAAATGCCATGGCCTAATTCCTTCCCATTCCTTGCCCCCCCCCCCCCATCCTTTCCCGTCTCTAAAGACCTCGTTGTTAGAGAGACGTTAAGCAGATAAAAAAAGGTCTGACTAAAAAGGATCCTCGGTTTGAATCCCTGTCTCAGCGGGGATATTCTAAGGACCTTCACTCGGGACACAGCTTCAATGCAATGCGAAGCTCACCAGAACGCTTTTGTGGCCCAGACTCCACATTAAATTGTAGAAACTCTAGTTGCATTACCTGGTTAGATTAGGTTAAGTAGGGAGGAAAAGAACTGGACGTCCAAGGTATGACACCAGGCCTAGTGTGCCTCCGTCGGGAGGGTCCAGTTAACCTTTGGGCTGATGACCACTTACCTTCAGTGTGAAAGCAGAAAAGAAATTCGGTGAATTGCTGTCGAGTATTCATACAATATCCTCCGTGTCTTTCATATTATATAGTTGTTCACAGTTGGTGCATAGTTGAAATAAATATTTCAGTAAAAATATTTACCGAATGACAATTTTTGCAAGTGCGTCTTTACGCTTATAATAATTATTCTAATAAAACTAATTACGTTAAAGATAGTTATTATAACTCCGTGATGAAGTATTCTCAACGATTCCAAGATGACATCCTCATTGTGTGTACAAGGTATAAGGTACACAGCCTCACTAATTGTTAAATTTATAACTATAAGAATATTTAATTATTTATAGTAACTTCGGACATTTAAGTTTCAAGGTCAGAGAACGTCGAGATGAAACAAGATATCTGGTTATACAGGTATTGTAAAAAATATGGCTTGAGGAGCATGAATAAAAAGACGTTCCAAAATCCTGGCCGGAGGAACGCAGAATTGTAATTTATAAGCCCAAGGGCACAGGAAAAGTAAAATCGTGCCAACCTACTCTAACCATAGTGTTCAAGTATAATCCCGTTGTAATCAGGATAACAAAAGTTAAGTGGATAGTGATTGTTATTATGAAAGTATAATAAACTATTTCAGTTGATATTTTAAAAATAATTTACTTTAGATAATCTAATATCAGCTGTGGTATTAAAACCAGCTTTGGAGATAGAGGATGAATAAAAATCATGTAGACAGCTACGCATACGATATTGGAAATAGTAAAATGTTTTTTTTTTATATATATAATGGAGGAAATCTTATGAAGGGCAGGTTAGATCTGGGTATAAGGGGAAAGAACAGCAAAACGCCCGCCGCGGGGTCTGGTTTTTATAATGATGTGTAGTCACAATGTATTAGCCGGAACTGGGCTGAGGAACAAGGGGATATGGTAAAGCCGCGTCGAGGGAGTTTACGAAAAAGCACTCCTAAGATCAATAGCCGCTCAGACAGTTTGGAAATTGTTTGGTCGACGATACGGATTCCTAAATTGGAAAAGCAGCAAGTAAAATTCTAAAAATTAAAACAGCCAATTGAATCGATCGGAAATCGAGAAACCTTTGAATTCCGTATAGCCTAAAATTCTCAGCGTTCAGGACGTGGTATGATTGGTTGGATGAAATATTCTTCGCTTGGCGGTGGGTTGCACGAAAAGGGATTTTATGTACAGTCAGCGTGTTGAACACTTGTCTAAGTGGGCCTGCATAAGTCTCCAGTCACCTTCAACCGAAACGATTTTATGCTCGAATAGAGAGTGTAATAAGTCTATGCTTCTATCGTAGAAGATCGGAGAAGTGCCGCATTTGCAATAAAACTGGGACAGCTGGGAGCGGGGAGCCGAGCTAAAAAATTCTCGGAGTAGAGGTCGGTGAAAACCACTCTCGTTTTGAATGGAGCCTAGCCCAGTCAGAGAGACAAGAGGCCGGACTAGTCAACAAGCAGAAATGTTGGTGATGTTAACTACGAATAATTGCAGCGCAAGAACTGATAACCATTATGAATCCTTAAAAGTTAAAAAATCTCACTGCTCTTCGTTAAACCAAGTCATATCACGTTTGTTTATATTACTTTATTTGTTAGTCGTCTTAAAAGAATGTAACTTTTGTTTATCACAGCTTACGAGATTGAGTTTTGTTTTTGTATGTATTTGAAAATTAAAAGTAAATCTCATGTTTTGTTTGTGCTCTATGGTAAGTAGCGGTCAAATGATGGTGTTGTATACTGATTCTGGCATAAGTAAATAATCCATATTTTGACATCTAAATCCCTCGAATATTGACATCCGTATAATTAAAATAAACTGATTGGCCTATATAAGGAGGTGCGGCACCTGGGCTGTCTCAGTATGCGACGGTCAGCCGACATGTGCAGATGTCTCGACACCTGATGAAGACGACGGAGCTAGTCGTCGAAATATAGTGTTTTCAAAACACTATCCGGCGGTACACCCGTGAAGACTTCATTTCAAGCATACGCCGGGAAAGTCTCCGTTCTTACAAAATGATTGATATCGATTAATTTTGACAGTTGATGCTAACATCATGTCTTAAGGCTATGAGACCAGTATAAATATTCATATGTAAAATATCTTTCATTTCAGAATAGCTGCTGTCATTGATAAAATCAATATATAAAAAAATTGATTTATATCTAATTAAAAATGTAATAACAAAAACATGTAAAGGGTTTATTACACAATGTCACCCAAAACAGGAATTTGACTATTTCCTACGGAGTGAAGTGGGTGAGTGCTTAACCCTCTGGCCTCGCATTCGGGAGGACGCGGGTTCGAATCCCCGTCCGGGCATTGTGTTTTGTTTTTCCATGTTTTCCCCAAATAACTCCAGACGAATGCCTGGATAGTTCCCTCAAAAGGTCATGGCTGAATTCCTTCCCTTTCTCACCCCAATTCCTTTCTCTCGCTTCAAATGACCTCGACGTCGACAAGGCGTAAGACTTTAAGGAAAAAAAAACTACTTTGACAATAATCTTCTGTTTGGACTAATTAATTACTATAAAAAATTTCAACATTACAGAAATGATCTTCCTTTGCCATTTGAAAATGGAGGTTCCTTTAATCACATGAATTACGAATGGAATAAACACAACTTCAGCATTGGCAGACCCAGTTACAACTTTGTCAGTAATCAAGTTGGATCGGTTTCCAAGGCACCTCATTAAAACACATTTTCGCCAATAGTATGTGTTGAAGAAAGTGACAAAAAATGAATTATTAAGGACAAAGGGCGGTCTGGTGCCTCCGTGGTTAAGGCGTCTGACTGGATACCGACAGGTACCTGGTTCGAATCCCGGTCTTGACTGTGATCTTCGGTCTTAACTAGACCTTCACCTCTGGCACAGCTTACTGTGTAACGTGAAGTACACCCGAACGCTTTCATTGTACGCATTTCAGCTTAAGCTGTAGGTCCCCTGTTCCCGGTAGGATTACTGGGGTAGGATAGTTAGCCACGACAAGGGACGCATTGTGCGGCGAATCGAATACCCTTCACTTGGCGGCTTCTGGCCTAGTACTCGAGAGGACACGGGTTCGCATCCCTATCCGAGAATCTAGATTTGGGTTTTCCATGGTTTCCTCAAAAAACTCCAGCTGAATTCCGGGATGCTACCTTCAAAAGGCCATAGCCGAATTCCTTCCCGTTCCTTGTCCCCAGTACCATCCCGCCTCTAATGACCTTGACGTCGACGAGGCGTGAAGCCATAAGTTAAAAAAAAAACGCTCGGCGGCCGAACAATCTTTCGCGATATTTTGGTCAACAGTACCAAACTATGATTTGATTTTGACAGTTTTCGAAAGACACCCGCAAACAGATATGGTCAAAAATCGACAACTTTGTCGGACGGTCACGTATTTATTTTCAAGTGAAAAACTACTAAAAAAATATCTCAGTTCTCTATTTACTGAGCTCTGGAAATCTATTCCTGACACACCGGGATAGAATATAGAATATTATTATCGACTAGTTTTATTTATACGGAAATCCCCCAAAAACAAAATTTTGAAATTTGATATTTGGTTTTGGGTCACACGTGATGTGATATTCTGCAGTCGCCGAAGTATTCCGTTTCAGAGCATTAACGGAAAAAGCAGGATAGTAGAATATTACATTCTTTTACTTGACGGTCTTGAAACATCAACATTCATCAAGCTGCGGTACATTTTTTTTTCCGTACATCATTCCTTTTTTGTTGCTGTTTAGTTGCGACCACCCGAAGACACTGGAGATCTGAATATTCTCTTTGTCAAACAGAAAATTCGGGCACGAGTAAGCAAAAATTTTTCCCGAGAAGATGCTCCAAAGCTGCGGGTGAAACGTTGGCGCAATTAAATATCAACTAATCTCAGGTCAACACCCGATTAAAGGAACAAGGTATGAATTAACAGCTGCGAAAACGGTTAAACGTCGTACAGAATTTTTTAACTTGTGACCAAGCATAGTCCACAACCGGAAGGTTGATTGTATCCTTCAGAAGGAGGTATACTGAGCCATTGTGTCAGAAATGATACGGCCACTTCATTTCCTCTCGGGCCCGCAGTTTAACGTGGAATCCGAAGCACGGAACGACATGCCTTAAATGATGTGATCAAATACTATTCTTAAAAATCCCCGTCCCCACCGGGATTTTTTTCGCACAGTTTTATTGATTTATTTATAAAAAGTTTCATAAGTGATTCCATGATTAATGTATCTCGACTTCATAAAATTATAAAAATATTTTAACCCTTTCTGTTCGGTTCTTGACTTGCCTGCCAGATGGAGCGCGCGTCTGCCGTATGTGGCATATGCAGTATTTGTTGTTCCTTTCGGCCCCAACACACCCACATTCTTTCATTGTTGTTCTACCAGTTTAGTTGATATATTTATTCTCTGCACTCTGCAAAGCACTATATATGTATATATATTGTCTCTGCAGCTTTGGTATGACGTTAAACGAAATTTGCGAAATTATTCAACATCAACATCGACCAGAAATTAAAACACCTTCCGTTCATGTGTCAGGTTAATTTTTTACCACTTTATTTAGGGAAAGTTTTTCGTCATTTTTGTAACAAGCATGCTTTCATGTTTTTTGTAGTTTTGAACATGTACAGTTATATAATAGGCTACGTTTGTGTAGCCAATGTAGTCTTCGAAACATTTCTTTTGATTTTGTACTATGAAGGTTATAATGTTTCCTAATAACCATCGGACGGTATTTCGTTTTGTGACATGAAATATAATTTTGTCCGGTTTGCGAATTTGATTTGCATTTACAGCGAGACAAAGCGTAGATTTGAACCCTGAGCCAGGCCAGCGAACTTTTGAAAGCAAGTGCCTTAACCACAGAGCTAGCAGACCGCTTTCAGTAATACACAAACTGTGCAGAACAGATGTCTCCATCTTGTTGCGTTTAACTGCTGGAGACTGACGGAGAGACATCTGAGCGTCGCGGCGGCGGTAGAGATGCGTTCCTCGCCGGGACGGGACCCTTGAATGGGGCACACTGTGAGATACAGCGGCAGGTTCGGCCGTGTCGAACGATCCACCTGTTGAAGGGCCACCCAGAGGATGTTTGCAGACTGGAAAATGGCCGACGTGAGCGGCATCGCACGTCGCGTCCTGGCATAGCGGTTCGCCAACCACAATGGAGCTCTAAGCTCTCTGCTTGGAGTGAGTTCTCAGAACTATTCAGAACTATGGGAGTATCCTGTGTTGCTAAGAAACAGGCGCTTCCGTAATGCAAACCACCTTAGAGGGAATTGTCGTTTTGGAAAAAAAATTTGTACATACGTTGTTTGGGTGGTATTATTTAGGAATATTTCAACCTTATAGTCACTAAATACATACTAGTCGAGTAAAGTTCTTCGGAATATAAGCAGTTCCGTAGAAGTGATTATGCAAGAGATACTTATAATACTAGGGGTGGTCAGAACTAAGTTTACAATATGTGTGAGAGGAGACTTTACCAGCGTACTGATGAAATGTGTTCCTCTCGGGTGTCCAGCCAGATGGTGTTGTATAAACAGAACGTTTCGACAGCTAGCTCTGCTGTCTTCATCAGGTATCAGGTGTCATGTCTCTTCTAGCTGTCGCAAGCTCGCTGTCACGTAGCCACGCGGTGACAGCGAGCTTGCGACAGCTAGAAGAGACCTGACACCTTATGAAGGCACCAAAGCTATCTGTCGAAACGTTTTGTTTATACAACACCATCTGGCTGGAAACCTGAGAGGATTACATTGTAAGTTTACAAGGTCGATATTCCTGGAGTGTCGTCCTTTTTCATGGCTTTATCTGTCAGGCTATTTTAGCCATCATCATGTACGCAAGCCCCTCTGATTTTATATTCTGTTTTTAGAATTGTTTTACTTATTTGTGTGTCGTTTTTAGTTTTGGTAGATCCTTGATCCTGAATTCGCCTTCTATTATTTCTTTCATTGTATCGTTTCCACTTCAGTATATGTCTTACACGATCTGGCATTGTTAACACTTCGGGTTATCGACGATCTTCGTGCATGGTTTACATTCTGTTTCGTAAGAGTGCGTGCCCTGTTCTCAGTCTGTTTATTACTTTTATCTCGCTTCTCTTTATTTTCAAAGGGTGTACCATGGTTTGTAGTCCGACTTCAATGCTATGGTTATGTAGTTTGTACCATTGGCTTTTACCCTGTTCTTCCTCTATCCATCTATCCACTCCTTCTTCAATATGTGTGTGATTGTGTGGTTGTAATCTGTATAGGGGATTGGTATGGCTATAATTGAGGCGTATAATTGTCTCCGGGCTGGTATCCGCCGCTTCATTTCCTCTTTCAGCGACGTGCACCGGGATACATTGTAGCTTGATGTTTCCTCCCTCCGTTGTTTCCATGATTATTTGCCAGACTGCCTCAAATGCTAGGTAATTTTTGATTTAGAAGACTTACGGTTGGCAACTGTTCAGAGTTTCAGCTACCCACCACTAGTTATAGGTAAACACAAATGGCGACTTGTTTGAAAAACTGATTTCGAAAAGAAATCCGCTCAGATATTGGATTTCTGTGGGTGAAACACGTAACCGCTGATGAAATTCACCGGCAGCTGACAGAGGTTTACGGATGAATTGTAACGTCTCGTCAACATACCGAAAAATGATGTCGAAAGTTTGCGCCCGATAGAGAAAACGTCACCGACGAAGATCATCGACCAACCTCCCTACAGCCCGGATCTTGCTCTTTCACCTATTTCTTCAGTTGAAGGAACACCTAGGAGGCCGGCGATTCGTTTCAGTCGAAGAGTGAAACATTTCGCGACAATATGGCTGAACACGCAATGACAGGATTTTTATCATGAGGGAATATTCAAACCCATCCCAGTAAGTGACAGCTGCCTAAACCGATATGGATTCTATGTCGAAAAATAACATACGCAGTATGGTTGTATCAAATAAAACCTTAATTTTTGATCACCCTTCTTATTACCTGCTGATGTTTAGTGTAGCTGTTTCAAAGCTTCATTTTTCGATAGAAAGCTCCACCCCGGATCCATATTCGCATGTACTTTTTTTAACTTATGTCTTTACGCCTCGTCGACGTTGAGGTCATTAGAACTGGGGACAAGGAACTGGAAGGAATTCGGACATGGCCGTTTTGAAGGAAGCATCCCGGCATTCGCCTGGAGTGATTTGGGGAAACCATGTAAAACCCAAATCTGGATGCCCGGACGGGGATTTGAACCGTGTCTTCCTGAATACGAGGCCACAGCGTTAACCGCTCACCCACCATGCTCGGTATATTGGCCTGTAGGGTAGATGCATCGTCAAACAAACGTTATTTACTGTAGAGCGATGATAGCGGACATGTTGAACCATGGACAGATTGTTAAACTGTCTGCGACAATAATAAATCACATTTCGTCGCATGGCAGCGAATCACTTACGAATCCGTGTAGGGAGAAGACTTTGAAATTATTGGTGCCCAGAAAATTATTCCGCTTTATGGGTTTCGTGATGTGCACTCAGAAAGTTTTGCATTACCTTCATAAAGGATAGTGTAGACAAAACATTTCAACCAATAATACCATATTCAGGTTTGTATCTAGCGGTCTCGATGGTTTTCCCAATTCTGCTTGTTAATAAAATACTTAACTCCTAATTACTTAATCGTTGATGATTATTTCCCAATGATCCAGGCTTGGTGACTAGCACAGGAAATTTTCATGGGGAATTTAAGCTCACTTGTCTTACCCAATGAAGCGTATTTTTTGTTTGTTATTCTTGTGTGTATGACTGTGTGTGTGTGCTCAGTTTGAATTGTTTTGTGGGTGGAAGATAAAATAAGGGAGAGGGTGAAACCTGATGGCTGCTAATTTAGGCCTACTGTTCCGAAAGACACCGTAGGCCGCCAACCGACGGACGAATCACCGTCATAACTGTAGTATGCCCTCACCATACTGCGGATAGGTTTGAGATATAACCCAGGATTTTAGCAGATAATGTGGTGATTAGGAATTGTGCACCCTCACGTCTCCTACTCGAATCCCGTGTCAGCGCCAGACATCATCACGATGACGCAGCCAACTGATCCAACAGGTGGGCGTAAACAATTCAAATCATTCACATTCTGTCCTAGAATATAATGTGCATTTTTTAACCTATGAAGTAGATTGCCTAAATTCGGCGCTACTATGACAGTTTAAGCATGGTTTCCCCAAATCACTCCAGGTGAATGCCGGGATGCTTCCTTCAAAAGGCCATGGCCGAATTCCTTCCCATTCCTTGCCCCCATCCTTTCCCGTCTCTAAAGACCACGTTGTTAAAAAGGGACGTTAAACTGTTTAAAAAAAAAAAAAAAAAAAAAAAAAAAAAAAAAAAAAAAAAAAAACATTTTAAGTACAGCTTGTATCATAAATAGCACGTGTTTCTACAGAAAAAGATTTTAAGACCAATTCACTGGTTGATAATTCCGTAAAATCGTGTATTTAAAACAGCCAACCCACAGCAACGGAAGATAAAAAACACAGAACAAGTTTGCGCAGAGTTAACATCGAAGAGCGTTGTAGGTTTGAAAGTAGCAGCAAACGGTATGTAGACGAGTGGAGCAGGAAGGGAATATGCGATCCGGACACTAATTAGATTCCAGCATGCTAATTAACAGAGATTCTTAGCACTGGCTCTGCCTACGCCGACCGAAAAAAAAAAACAGACTTACGGTCAGTTGCTTTTGTATCTCCATTTCGGTATATTATCCTTGAGTTAGCAAAATATTTATATTGCAGACTCCTGTAGCTATATTAACGTGTACGGCCATCCTGATCAGGGTTTTCCATGCTTTTCCCAGATCACTCCACGCGAATGCTGAGATGGTTCCTCACAATAGCCCATGGGCGCCTCCTGCCGTATCCCGTATATCCCTTCCAAACTATTACCCTTTCGGATATGTGCAATGCACCATCTGCCACACACCTTTGGTGAATCGCGGAGTAATAGTAATAGTAATAGTACACGACGCACTTCTCAATAGTTGTTAAAGGTAGTATACTATCGAGAAAAGTTTTATAACAGAATCTTGTTCTTCTTATGATCCCAAGCCCGATTTCACGCGTAGGTCGTTACCAGGGAGTATGTACCAGCGCTGACACAGTAAGGGAGCTGTAATATCAGTGTTAAGTGTGTTAGTAGGTTGTTAAAATGCAGCACGGGTATTTAAATGTTGATTTCTCGTTACTGAGCAGATTAAATCAAGTGATAATTCTCTCGTAACAGAGAATGCAGGAGTTTTAGGTGGTGCAGAGAAGGGCTGAAAGATTTGTCTTTGGAAATTATCCCAAAACATAATTGGTAACCAATATGATAAAGGAACTAGAGGTAAACTATTTAATTGTTATGTAGTATCTTCAGTATTATGCACGAAACATTAATTAAAAGATTGTAAATGTAAGTGTTGATGTGAGTGACGATGTTTGGAGGACGAGTTGCGACCGTATGGACTGGTTTATGTTCATATTTGGTGTTTTAATACCAGTAAATATCTATTACTTTCATTTCAATGTTTCTTACAATGATTATGAATGATTTTGTATTGTACCTGATTGTTTTAATTTATTTTTGATTGTCGACAGGGCCGCATTAAGGAATTGTACATGTGGTGCAGGCCCCAGTGCGTAACAATTTATGGGCAAATTTTTTTTTTTTTTTTAGCTCTACTATTGGCCTAGGCGGGCCCCCTATTAGTGGTGCGCCCCCCCCCTTTTGTGGTTCGGGCCCCTATGCTACAGCCTAGTTAGCCAACAGCCTAGGCAGCCAATGCTTAAATGCGGCCCTGATTGTTGGCTGCATTGTCACCGTTCGAAAAGGAACGGGCAGAATTACTGTATTATTCTCAAATTTTCTGTAGCATCTATATAAAGAAGCGGCAGAGACGAGCAGTTATTTGACAGTCGGTGGTTTAATCGCTGGAGTCGACGTTCAGTATCTTTGGATCGAAAAGATGTAAATAATTTTACTGTGGAACCAGGGAAAATAAACATCGTGAAAATTGATTCGTCGGAGTTATTTTTTCAAGCAACGTCCTATGGTATTGGAGTCTTTCAGACTATTACTTCTGAGTGTTGCAATCTTCACATACAGTAGTGCAGTACTGGTAGATAAGTTACTGGTCGATTGACTGAGCTGCCGTATCCCTTCGTGTGGCGGGGTCGTTAACGCGCGCAGCATAACGCATGGCGTGTCTGGGCCGACGTTAACTGGCTCGTTAATAGAGACGCGTGCAGTCGCGAGCACTAAATGTCGGCCTCGCCCGTCATACCGGACAGGCAGTATATCTCCGCTGCGCCGTTTACTATCGGCCATCGCAATTAAGCGCCTCGCGAGGTGGAACCAATAAGCGGGGAGGAAGCCTCGCCTCGCCTCGGAGCGTCTGCAAATACCGACGCCGCGTGACGAGACGCCGGCGGCCGAGGCGGCGCAATTTACGACCCACGCCGAATACGCGTCGGCATCCGTCTCGACGCCTCCACGATATCGTACAGCTGAAGAGGAGGAGCCTTAGAGGAACCGAGGACTATTACAGACGTGCAATAAGTGAATATTTGGTGGCGACACGTCTGGATGCCATGTTGATCAGGAAAGTTGCGATGCAGCCTACAAATTTGTGACATTCTATAATATTTCTGAACATAAAGTACCTGTTATCTCTGTTGTAAAGGCTTCTGATCGAAGATCGAAAGATCCCCGGTTTGAAACCCTTTTCCAGCCGGGATTTTCATAAGTTCTTAACCCGACATTCACCTCTGGCTCAGCTTGCTGTGTAATATTCTGGTATAACAGGCTACATAATAATTACTCTGTGAAATTGGTAGCTAGGGTAACGTATATAAAAACAGAAGAAGTTAGATCAAGACTAGACAAGCTGTGGAAAAGAAACTGTACATATTCAGATTATTAAGGATGTTATAACCTAATAATAAAAAAGGGAATTAAATCATATAAGTTCATTGTTTTTTTTTTTTTTTTTTTTTTTGGCGAAGCTGGGTGATGTGGAACGGAAATGGTGTTTCTTATTTTCTCTTAGCAAAGGAAATAAAACTTTAGAAGAGACTACAATAAATAATTAAGCATATATTTTCACTACGACGACAAGGTAAATAAATAAAATACGAGAATGTGAAGTATGCCATTATTCTTACGTGTTTCTTATTCGCGACAAAACTGTAGGCTAACAACCATAGTTGTAACACATCCCAATCAAATTCAAGCTAAACGAAGGCTTAATGTCATCTTGATTGGCCTAAACGAACATACATACTTAAACTCAGAACATAAACTTCTGGGTAATGATGTCTGCTGCTTGTCAGTAAAAAAAAAAAAAATGTTTAGGGTGTTTGTAATTTGGTACCTGCTGAGATGACCAAGACAACTTCGAACAGCTATCGCACATTAATGTCTTACTGAAAATAGTTATTTCATTTGAGCGTTAAGAGAGCTCTGTCACGGGAGAATATCCTGTAATTATACGATTTGCAGTAAATATAGATAAATTAACTGCAAGAGCATTTCAGATTATATGTATAAGGTACAGAGGGGAACCATCACTTGCGACAGATTAGGAAAATAAAAGTAACTAAAAATTTATGAGCTTAAACCTTCCATCAGCAATAGAACACGTTCAGCAAATGGCACGGAGTGTGGTGGTGTAACGGTTAGCGTTCTGGCCTCGCATTCTGCAGGACGGCGGTTCGAATCCCAGTCCGGGCATCCAGATTTGGGTTTTCCATGGTTTCCCAAATCACTCCAGGCAAATGCCGGGATGCTTCCTTCAGATGGCCGAATTCTTTCCTATTCCTTGCCCCCCATCCTTTCCCGTCTCTAAAGACCTCTCTGTTAAGAGACGTCGAGCAGTTAAAAAAAAAGCAAATTGCGGATGACAGAGAGAATTGCCAGCAATATGTTACAGTTAGGTACATAAAAGTTACGAATCACGTAGATCAGATAATAAATTAAGAAAAACAAGTGCGAGAGAAAGCAAGGTAGTCGAGGTTGGTAGAGAAAGGAGCCTATAAAATTCATATATAAATTGAAATTGTAATATCAACACGTAATGGAATTGAAAAATGAACAGCTGCTGTAATAAGCTGTGTTTTGTTGACTGTCGGAGGAAAGGTATAAATACAAAGCGAACAGTAGGGTGAAACGGTGGTGAATGGGGACAAAAGGACTGGTGAAAACAGAGTGGACAGCGAAATGAAATTAATATGGGATTTGTGTATCTCATAACCTGTATGTGCCAGCAGGCTGACGCTGAAAATGTTTTCTAACAGGTAGATTTCTCACAATGCGAACTGTGAAACAAGAATGTAAGTTATTGCTTCTGACCGAGGTGGTGTGTGCCAATTTAGGACGCAGTTTCATCTCAGTATCTCTTTGTGTGCTTTTGTCCTGATGAATGGCTTATTCGAAGAAGCTTCAACTACTTTGACTCATTGCTTCCATGGAGACAGAACTGTCGCTGTCAGATTAGATTAAATATTTTGTCTTTGATCACTGAGAACTGTCTTGAAGATGTGGAACAGTAAATGTACATATTTATTAATAAACTAATAATATTATCAACTACTGATTATCAATTAGTTACTTAAAATCACATTAGTACAATCAGTTTCCAAACAGGAAGTACGTAGCATCCTATCTTAGTTACTATATATGAACGCAATTTCCAAATACTTTAATTGTTCCATTTTTAAACGGTTTCAACTCTAAAAATATATTAATGTAATTTTCAGATAATTTAATTATTACATTTGCTAACGATTTCAACTCTAAGAAAAACCATAGACCATATTAGTGATTGAGCAACGTAAAAACCTAGCGAGTATGTTGTTAATTCACAACAGTTTTAACCGTTATTAAATAAAGACAGTAGCACTAAATCACTTTGGTTCGATATATTTCAGTTATGTATATCACTCAGATTTCTTTCAAATGATTCTAAATAATTTTTGTATTTACTTTAAACGAAGTAATAGATTCTCTACGAGTAGTTGCAATTTACTTATTTGTTTATTAATTTAGTGTGGAAAGCATATGTGATACAAAAGAAGCGAAGAACAAAGACAATTACTAGCAAGAAATAAAAAAAATGGAATTTAGGTCAGCAATCAAGTCCAATTAATCATACCGACGTTAAAATGTGATCCACTTGTGCAGCGTTGTCATTGGCGTTAAGGAGATCTTCCGAAGTGCAGGTTAGTTGGAACAGCGCTGCCAACTCTAAAAAATTCTTTATGCCAAATCTACGTTTAGAAAATGCTAAAAACATGCTAAAAGTTTCGAAAAATGCTGTAAACTATTGCCAACAAAATTAATTCATATGCCTACCAGTAAAACCTCTAACCAAAATAGGCTCTCCATTAACAGGTCTACTATGAACATTACTACCACTTCTATCAAAATTAGATCCTACCAAAAAATAACTATAGCAATATAACATTCTACCAAATGTTGTTTCTACCAGTAACATCTGTACCATTAGTCAACCCTACCACATGAAATCTCTTCCATAAACATCTCTACCAAACGCAATATCTACCATAAATATGTCTACCACTTTTAATCTCTTCGAATCACAAGCCTACCACCAACCTGTCAATCGAATTGTAAACCTACCAAAAGAAAACTTTACCAAAAAACAACCTACCTTAAGGTAACTTTAGCATATTCTAACACTGCCAGAATTTAGCCCTATCACAAAAACCAAACTTGTTTATATATCATGCAATCAAAAGAGCAGAAAATGTTATTAGTTTTCGTCGCCAAGACATTTATCATGACATTTAAATTTTATCTTGAAAAGTATCCGAAACAAAACAAAAATTTATATTTCAGTTAAAAATAATAAAAAAAAAACATTTCATATGTTTAATGTCTTATAACAACAATTATTTAAATTTTAAAAAAAATCTCTTTATGAAGGTGCTTGCTTTACACTTGAAAACTATATAAAACAATCAACTCAACTAACAATAATTAATAACAATTCATTTTAATACATTATTCTAATAAATAAATGAACAATACTTAAATTTTATCAGTCCAAGAAAATCGTTTACTTATCAGGAAAAAATAGTAAAAAAATATGCTAAAAGCTAGATTGACTATTTTTATGCCAATTCACTTTAAAAAGTGCTAAACTTTAGCCATAAAATGATAAATTTACAACACTGAATGACCACTATGGATAATCGTGTAGATGCTGGGTTGTCTGTTCTGTCCCACGGATGCTTGAGATAAGGTGGTAGTGAATAATTTACAAAAAAATAAAATAAAAAAAATGAAGGAACTTAAAAAATACAATTAACAAAAGTAAAAGATTATAAGAAATGAATAAAAAGAGTTGTGCAGGCATATTGCCACAGGACCATCCACGCAACCGAAATGAAAATTAATAATGCCACCATTCTTGATTATCTTCTTCTTGTCTTATCACTTCTAAGCCTATAAAACGCCCTCCATCTTCCCCAATTCACTGCCTCTGCAGTGTATAACCATTGTCATACATTAGCCAGACATCAGTCTTTTCGTTTTGGAGATATCCCGATCCAAGATATTTAGGATTAAACTATATCCTCCAATCCGACTTTTAGTTTTCTGTTGGCATCTCTTTCTCGTAGATGGAAGGCTCATATTAAGTTCTCCCAGAGAAATTATTATTTGCAAGTAATATGCAACAAATTAACAATGTTGTATTACTTTGTCTCTGCTTTCCTTATTGTCACGGTCTCTCGCGTGCTTCTCGAATGTTCCATTGTCTTTCATAAGCGGCAGTTTGGCGCGCAGCTATGGCTGTGGTCAGCCGTATTAGTGGGAGGCTTTGAATGCGCCGTTGCCAAACCGTGCAGTTAACGGTTAAATTCTCCTGTGAGCTTGTATTAATAGTTTGTGCGTTGACACAGGATGTTAATCGTTACCATTTTCTAAAGAGAGAGGGCGTTACGCGAGAATGTTCCCAAGCGCGCCAACAGCGCGTTCGCACCCACCCGCTAGTTTCCCCGACCACTTATAATTTATTTGTCAGTATGACTTAGTTGTTAGTAGCAGCACCGCAATTCTGGAAACCTACAAGCTCTCATCATTATGTAACTACTATGCAGAAAATACATTAAAACCACTTGTAACAGTCCTCAGGCGAACCGAATTTATGAAATGATATTTTGAGAATTGTGTATAGCAAGCCGGGAGATGATTTCTCATGGTTTTGTATATTTTACATGTAAATGAACATTGGTTTTTGGAGAGAAACTATATAAATACTTTTTAATACATTCAAGCACGGCCGGCGTTATTGGGGGGGGGGGGGTAAGCGTGTCAAATTAGGCCCCCCCCACTCGATTAGTTGTAGAGCTAAAAAATAAAAATGTCGCCAATTTGGTGTGAGGGAGATCCCTAACCGATGAATTGGCCAAGAAGGGCCCCCGAATAGCAACGTGACTGCTAAGAACGCTTACCCCGGGCCCCAAAATCCTAGCGCCGGTCCTGTATTCAAAGACAGTATTATGGATGAAACATTGATTTAAAGTTTTTAATTCTAAGTGTTGATGTGAGCTACTATGTTAGGAGGATAATTAACTCGGCTTGTACTGGTTTATGTAGATAATTTTGTGTATAAATACTTGTAAATATCTTTACGTTTCATTTCCCTGTGTTTCATGATGATTTTGAACGATTTTCTATTTATTCTGATCGTTTTTATATGGTTTTAATTGTTAAAGTATTGTTAGAATCCAAAAAACGTCGGTCGGAACTTTCTGAACAATTCTGGATGCTTTAAAGTGTCTATCTAAGAGAGGGCGAGCAGAGAGAGTGGTCAGTCAGTAGTTCTGGGACGTGTGTGATTTCAGGCGCTTGAACATTTGTTTACGTTTGTAGTTAATCTCTTTGGATTGAGTCGATGTCTTGAACGAAAAATAGACAAAGTTGGAACTGATTCTTCAAGTAATTATGTCATACAACCAAATACCTATCACACTACTATGCTCTTAATCAAATTTTAAACAAATCTGCAGTTCAATATAAAACCTTTATTGACGCCATAACACAACTCAATACCTTTATCAAGAAATGACAATAATTTCAAAAGGAATTTCAAAAGTACACGAAGATGGGAAACCAGGTTGAATGACAAATGTGAGTGGATTTACCAGAGAATTTTCCCTCAATATACCATTTCATCTGATGAAGATAGCGAAAGAAGGTGTGGAAACGTTTTGCATAACACAATTTTTCCGGTTGAAAACTCTCGGAAACTATGTAGAAGTAAGAAGATGAGAATTCAACTAATTAATTATTAATTAACTAATTGACGCTATTAACGAATAATATGCTCCAGGTGCTAATTCTAAGTTTTAATCAGCCACACACTTCGCAGGAGCTTGCATTGACCTTTCATGAGTCAATAGCGATTAGAGCTTCCGAACAAACTTTGTCGTGTGTCCCTTGCACTTAGGGCTGCCATTTGAAGTGACTGTTGCCGCCTCTTACCGCCCCTTCATTTTTCCGTACCCTTAACAACCGCCAGCACGCCGCATTTCTCAAGCAATCAATACTTGTCAGATCAATATATCACACCTGGCAACCACACAAACAACAGCTGTGGTAAAATCATTCTCACAGGTTGCCCAACAAATTTCTTCGTGGCAGGCACCCATAAAGAGATTTCCTGCAGCAAGAAAATACGAGAATTAAATTGGAAACCTTCATATCTATTAAATGTTCTAACCGTAAATCCCATATTTCAAATTATCATATTTTTCCGAGCCTCTGAAGCTGTGTAGAGTATTATCTAAATTAAATGCCTCTCTGCGATGATTTTCTGTGAACTATACTAATAATTAAACTATGGTATTTAACGAAACTTTATACAATTTTTCTCATTTATAAAATGTTTTGTTCTTTTTTTTCGCCCCTTAAGCACTTGCTATTTATCCCCTGTCCTTTCATTCCAGACAAATATTTCCAACTCTTTGAGCCGTCAGTTCTCTACTGGTGCTGTATATGTCAAAAACTACGACAAAGCGTATAACAAGCGTAGATATATGACATGAAAAAAACGGAGAAGACACAAAATAATGCAATGAACATATAATGTACCAGTAATACTTTGAACAAGTTTCGCAGTAATGCCGTAAGTCTTCACTGAAAGTTATTGACATTATAATTGGTCACCTCTTTATGGTCAAGGTTCTTAAAAAAAATCTTAAATCATTTGGTACAACGATTTTGGTTTCTAGTCTTCTTGTAACCTGCATGGACTCATATATCTGTTAATACAGTTGTTGTTTGATTCTGTCCCACATAATCACCTTCCGTTAACAAAAATTAAAGAAGATATAAACTGTCGAAACAAGTCCAACTTGAGCAAAGACTTCACCAGCTCAACCTACAGCCAAGCGGACTCGCGTTTTGAAGGGGAGGCAGCGAAAACTGCGTGACCTTGAACGGACTAATGCCAAGTTACTAATGCCTAAGTTACTAGTAATTTACATATACACTCTGCAGTCCACAAAGTTGTGAGTGGCAGAGAGAACTTTGTACCAAAACTAACTCTGTACATTCCAATCCCGGATAGCACGAGCGAATAAAGAATTAATACAAGCATCCGTACTACACAAAAGTTTTTTCTAATCTTATCTCTCCTAGCATTGCGATCCAAATAGGTTAATGTACGAGGGAAGTATTTCATCGTATTCACAAAAAAGGAGTTTCTGTATTCCAAATGTCGCCTGTCTGCCAGAAAATCGCAGCACTGTCTGCGTAACATTTCTGTGCTTTCGTAATGACTGTGAAAAGCAGTCACGAATCGAGCGTGCTTTCTATAAAGTGTCAAGTGATCCCTTGCGATACGAATCCCTAACGGCACAAGAGTTGTCTAAATGTGGATGCACGAGAGTTTTGTACTCTTTCCCCTTCTATGCGAGTTACAATTATTAATAATTTGACCTATGAATAGAGGCCTAGGATTTACTCTACCTACCCCCAAATGTTGCACGTGGTATTGGAAAGAGCTTGGAAGCTTATTACTCAAAGTTGTCGTCTGCAACTCGTTTCCCAGTAGGCCTACACATTTCTTCCCTACGGTCTATCCAGTCAGGCCTATTATTGCGTTCCTATTCGCTGACAGCGCACGTGCACATCCTGTTAAGCCAAAATACTTCACGGAATCAACCTTTATTTACTTATTTATTTATCTATCTTATTTCATGGATCCCTGCTGAGGAAGGACCTCTGGGATGTGAGACATGTCGTGGTTAATACACAGACATACAATATGAGTCATAATAATGTCAGACTGCCATTGTCGTTATCTCCAAGATCATTCATAAAAATTAAGAACTTATGCACTCCCAAAATTGTTAGAGATGACTGTGCGTTGTGTAGATGCGTTAGTGTTGAGCAAGAAGTTTTGGAACTACTGATAGTAAAAGCTTCTTTATTTTTCACTTCGGCTAGTTTGTTCAGTGGCGAAATTGATCCTCCACAGTAGGCAACTCGTATGAGGAGATATCGGTTGGAACCCCTCGCAACTAAATGACGGAATCTGAACGGTGACCCATCAGAGCGTATATAACAATAAGCGCGCGGATGGCTCAGTGGTTAAGGGGTCTGACTGGAGATCGAAAGCTCACCTGTTCGAATCTCGGTCTCGGCGGGGATTTGCATATGTCCTTAACCTGCGCTCCACCTCTGGCACAGCTTGCCGAGCAATGTGAAGTACGTCAAAACGCAGCCACGATAGGAGGCGCATTGAGTGGCGAATCGAAAACTCTACTTTTTCTTTCCATGTTTTGGTCTACTGTCACCAAAAAAACTTTGTTTCCTCATATGCGTTTCGATTTATTAGTCCAACTTCGGTGCCCTAAAACATATGATGTACAGTATACATTTTTAAACAGTGAAATACTATATTTTGTAAACCTATTATGATATGTTAGCCATAACTATTAACTACTACTACCACCTCATGTACTTGATAAATGCGGAATACAAACCATCGTTTATTTTGTTAAACTGTATAACTATTTCTGACTTGCTGCTATTTTCCAATTTTTGTTTTTGTTTTTTTGTTTATCGCTTTACACCTCGTTGACGTCGAGAGCATTAGAGTCGGGAAAGGATTTGGGACAAGGAACGGGAAGGAATTGGCCCATGGCATTTTAAAGGAAGCATAGCGGCATTCGCCTGGAGTGATTTGGAGAAACCGTGGACAACCCAAATCTGGATGCCCGGACGGCGAGTCGAACCCATTTCCTCCACAATGCGAGGCCGGAACATTAACCGCTCACCCACCACGTTCAGTCTATTTTTCTGTAGGTTATTGCACGTATTTATTATCGTTTACGCTTTTCTATTGAGAATTGCCAACTGCTATAAGAATGTGCAGTGACAATCTGTTTTTGTTTTGGTTTCTTGGTGTTTCAGCTATATATGTGTCATGGTGTTTGATTGTAAAATTTGCTACAATGTTCTGAACAATGTCTGATTTTATAAATGAATGTAATCTTTCTCGGCGTTGTTTATTTATAAAGGTTTCTCGGGAAACAAACCGAGTGATGTTGTTATTATTAATGCACAATATTTCGACGCCTTTATTCTCCGTCGCCATCTTCAGGTGCAGTTGCAAGTCTTGAAATCTGCCTTGAAGTCAGCCTTGAGCGTGTTGTTTGTAAACTGGCATGGCAACGACAGATGTTGTTATGTTGACTAGCAGCATCTCAGATGTCATTAGACGTTCGCGGAACACAAAAAGCAGAGCGTTTTTGATGAGCAGCCTCAATTACAGGAATCCATGCATCACTTATCTGGAATCCACAATACCTGTTTACCAAATCAGACGCGAGGTGAATTTCAAATGCTTCTTTAATGACGCTGTCCCAGAAGCCTCTCGCATGTGTCAACACCTTAGTCGCTTCGAAATCGAAACCATGTCCTTCTGTCAAACTATGTTCCGCACTGCTGATTTGTCTTTTTGCCCCAGGCGAACATGTCGGGCGTGTTCCAAACAACGTTGTTGTACGCACCGTATGGTCTGACCGATGTATTGTGTTCTGAGATGCTGCTAGGCAACATAACAACATCTGTCGTTGCCATGCCAGTTTACAAACAACACGCTCAAGGCTAACTTCAAGGCAGATTTCAAGACTTGCAACTGCACCTGAAGATGGCGACGGAGGATAAAGTCGCCGAAATATTGTGCATTAATAACAACATCACTCGGTTTGTTTTCCGAGAAACGTTTATAAATGTCTGATTTGTGAAATTTATATATTTAAGGATTACATTTTTCCATTAGTTTAATTTTTTTTGTGTACTGTCATTTTTTTTTGTGGGTGTGATATAAACATAGATATAGAAAATTGCATCTGATATTAGTTAAGTCCGGAGCAAGCAGTTCCTTCAATCTTGGCTGCGATATGTCTACACTCACGATGAGGTCACCCTTTCAGCTCTTTGATAGAATCTGGCCTTCTAAAAGCTCTTTGTTGTCACGATGATGGTTTATGTATCAAGTACTACTTTCTCGATTAGAACCGCATCTAGTAGCAAAAAAAAAAAAAAAAAAAAAAAAAAAAAAAAAAAAAAAAAAAAAAAAAAATCATATCCATTATCAGAAAAATTTACGAGAATGATCTTCACTTTCTATCGAACTGACGGTCCTATTCGAGATGTTTCCATTACTTTTGCGTTTCAGTCCGCTGCAATCACAAATCCCTAATTGCTGATTTAAATATCACAAGTGTCTGTTAAAAAGTAATTTCCAGTTTGACGCAGAATTTCATACAAATCTGCATATCTCTCTCATCATGCAGTAATTGTGTGGAATAAACAAAATTCGTGTTCACACACAAAAAAAAAAGGTACTGCGACGACAAATGCGGGAAGTACAAATACCTTGACTACATACGTAGTGAGTGAAACATTCTTCATATTTATCTGTCGAATGTCACGTGATTTACAAACACAACGTTTTAGATATGCGTCGCATGTTGCTTATTCAAATAAAATTATTTAAATTACAAACAAAAACAAATAGTAATACGGTGACCTTTTATCATTTATTACAAAACATTGATTTATCGGTTGCCTATGGATTTTTCCCTATCTCCTCGATTCTAATATTATTCTTTTTTTCCTTCTTCTGCTTCTCACTGATTGTTCAAATACTGACACGAAAGTATGATAGTGAACCATTTATCAACTACTGTATACACGCAGTCGAAGAAGTCTAATTGGGACGCCGGCGATAGGAACCAAAATGTCGTGTTGGTTGGCCTGCAACTAGCTAGAGGCACGAACCCTAATTATCGACTGGATGCCTCGTGTTGTTGAAATTAACGTTTTTCTTCAAGCCTCCTATTCCATATATTGTAAAATTCCATCTAACTATCTAACGATTCAATAGACCAACGCAAAAAAAAACACGTTCTGTTCAGGTATATGCCTTGAAATCAGATAAAATCAAACATGCGTCAATCATTTGTGAAACCCGAAAAATACGTTTAAAATAATTTTAAATAATAAAGTCTCTTTTTTTCTCTCTTATTTACGAAGAGGAAGATGAGACCCATACAGGAAATAGAAAAAACAAAATAAGAAAATAAAAAAGTTAGGAATTTCCAAAACATTCCACAGCAATTTGTTAATAAATGAAACCAATGCCACTTTTTTTCTATTAATTGTTTTTATAGCATTAGGAGTTTCACACCTCATCGAGGCATCATCGGTAACCAGTTATTTTCATTAAAATTTTATTTTATGGTTGTTAGCTATTCATCTCTGTTTTTCCCACAATGTGTGTTCCGACTAGAACCATCTGTTAAAACTTTTGTAATGGAGGTTTTTATTAAAAATTAATTAACAAAGGATTTACCGGAAAAATAGTGTGAGTTTTTCTTTACAATTTATTAAGAGTTGAAATATAATCTTCACGGGTGTTCAGCCGGATGGTGTCAAAGTAACACTTACTTTGACACCATCCGGCTGAACACCCGTGAAGAATTTCATCACTACGCCGGGAAAGTCTACACTCACACATTATTAAGAGTTTTTTTAATTAAATATTATAAACAATAGTTTAATGTTCATTTCAGATCATAAATTCACGTTTTAACATGAACAATACTTCAGTAGTACTACATAACATAGCTAAATCACCTAAGTACAGGCCAAGCAAATGAAACGCCAAGCGCTATAAGTGGGTACCCAGAGGGTGGAGTACATGATCGGGGGGTGGCCTCTGAGGAAGTACGATGGACTATTTGAAGATGTTTTCAGTGCTACAACTTCCTTCATAGCACGACTGCAACAACTGGACATCAATTTGTGAATCCTACCAACGTTTTTGTTGTTGTATATATTGTTCGTATTTATATGTATCGTATTAGTTGCTTAGACTTACGACCAATAAATAAATAAATAAGTAATTACATAAATCAGGAATTAATTTTTTCTTTTTGCTGTTTCCAGGTAAGCCAGAAGATCTTGATGACAACATGCTCGCAAGTTTTTGTTTCGATTCGGTAAGTAAATAATTTAGAACATACACAGTTGTGCGGAAATTAAGGACGAAAGTAACGTGCGCATGCTGTGTCACAGTCAAGTAACATTGCTCTTCATTTAGCACAGGATAGGAAAGGATGGAGTATTGCATCAAAACAGTGAAAAGACGACAGCAGAAAAAAAAACACTTCATTTTCCCATCCCTAGTAAAATGGACATTAATCTTAGGGAATAAACTGTTGAAGTCACAAGTACCACATTTGAAAAGATGAAAACCAATGTAACTTAATTCCGGTGAAGTGCGATGAAAAAATATATCGATAAATATTGTATAGATTTTTATAAACAATATCGATATTTATCGAAAGAAAAATTCCGATTTGCTGGTATATCCATGTTTTCGCCTAAAACCAGTAATTTTCTAATAATATTTTCAAAATATACCAAAATATTTTCAAAATATACCAAAATATTTTCAAAATATACCAAAATATTTAAGAAAAATCCTTAAATTAAATACACATGTGAAAAATATAGAAACTTTAATTAATAAATCTATTTTGACAATCTATCAAACCAGTATTCATCTGATCTAGACATTAAAAGATCTCTCTGTTTAATATGTATGTTCTTCCGCAAAACTACTCCTGTTGTCTGCTGAGTCTCAGTTAACTGCAGAAGCCACTCTTTCGGATGATACAGAAGAGGCTTGGCATGTCAGATACAGTACATCGTCAACGCATTAATTTGAAAAAGGAAAAAAAACAGAGGTTTATAATTTACGTCAACCCTCAACTCCGCAACGCGGACGCTTAGTCACTATTCTTTTACTTGATTAAAAATAGTATAACCGTTAACATTCAAATATGTTGACAAAAAAGTGACGTTGACGTTAACGTAAAACCGTTGAAATTCAACTTATTTTTTTAACCTGTTAACCGTTGATAAAAAAATCATTAAATTTTGCCTTTTTTTTTTAAAAAAAAAAAGGACTCGTTGAGAATATTGGACGCGTACTAACATTTATCCAATATATATGCAAGGAATGCAATTGGACACGAGTTTGCGTTCGTACAAAAATATCGGAATGGTATCTAAAATTGATACTCCAAATAAAATACAGATTTTTCGAAAATAAAAATATCGATTATTTTATGAAAACAATATCGATTATTTCGTGAAAAAATTCGGAATTTCTATATATCGATATATTTTGACAGAGCCTACATGTTACTTAAGTCGAGCGCAACATCTGGATATAAATTGTCCTTGTAGCCTACAAAAATTTACCTCGCTCACGATACAGATCGCGCGATGTACGGAATGTACCATATGTGGCTGACAAATTGAGAATGCCTTTCTGGTTGCACCAATAAATTCCTACATGAGAGAGTTCTGGTGAACAAAGAGTGCACGTCAGCTTGCGCGGGACAAAGCGAGCGATCGCGTTGCTCTAACAAGCGCACCCCGAGTTGATTTGATTGGAACGTTCCAATTCCGCAATCACAGAACCAGACATCTTACACCGCACCCGCTCCGTGCTGCCTCTCTGCTGTTATATATTTGTCCTCTTTTTTTCATACCAGTTTCTGGGTATCTGCGCTTTATCTTTTATTCCGTCTACTGTTCGACTCCCGGATGTAATTTGCAGAATTATTCAAAGCGGAGAGGCGCTGCGTTAGGCGTCTTCTTCCTTTCTTTACTCCCACACCACTGCCCCAATTTTTGAAATGAGGTAGAAGTTCTGCGGGAAATTCTGCGCGTCGTAATTTGACTTTATAATCCGCTTCACATTTTGATGCAACTGAGAGCATGGAATCTCATTACAGTTTCCTGTCACAGGATGGCATTGTGTTGAAACTATAATGCACTTAAGTCTCATATTGTACTTCGCACGGACACAATCTTCTGGGATGTCTTCTGTCCCAGAGTATGAGGAAGGTCTTGCAAAATCAATTGCATCTCCTTCCAGTTCATCTATGGTTGTCTTCGCTGATGATGTGGCTGTGTTGGATGTGTCACTTCCGGGTTGATGGCATATCTTGCTACGACCTGAGTCAGTAGAAGGTTTTGTTACAGCAGTAGGTGCATCATGGTGTTCAGCTGACATCTACTGTCACTGTCCGATGTAGCACCTTGGATGTGCTGCTGCCAAAGGATGGACTGTTGCCACGAAGACGTTGTTGTGTGGTGAAGCCGTCGGTCGCTATGTGGTTTAAGCTGACGGGGCGTCGGCTTGTCTCTTCACTGGGCACCCACTGTAGCAGACAGGATGGTTTCCGCTACAGTTGCAGCATGTAGGTGTTGCATCCCTTGGAATGTTGCAATCCGCAACATTGTGAGTGCCCGCGCATCTCAAGCAACGCTCCTGTCCCGTGCAGTCGTGGGCCAGGTGACCATGGCCCTGACAGCGAAAGCACTGAGCCAGGGCGAGCGGTGGTCTCTTCTTCATTTCCAATCAGACCTTATGTCCGAGGAGAGTCGCCGTCCTCTTGACCCGCGGTACACGCTCTGCAGGCTGAAACGTGTACAGTGGAAGACGGTCTTCAGTGTCCGGGCGACGCATCTGCTGCACGTCCAAGGCGACGATGCCACCGTTGTTGAGCTCGGTGGCCACCGTCTCCTCAGGCACATCAGCGGGCAGCCAGCGGATGACCCGTCTAGTTGGCGCCAAGGGTACTGTGGGGCGTAGCGGACACCACGCCCGTTCAGGAATTCCGTCAGGCGACGGAGTTGCGTTGGGTGCTGTGGTATGAAGCGCAGCCCCTCTTTAACTGGGAAGGAGAGAAGGTGGTTTTCTGTCTCCCTAGAGAAGGTGATCACCAGTTCTGTGTAGTTTCCTTTGTAAAATGCGGTAAGCGGCAGGACGGGTCCCTCTTCATCCTGCTGGGCCTCCGTAGTTTCTTGTACTTCGAGATGATTGTCAGCCACCATCGCTTCAGGTGTCATGTTGATCTCGGATGGGGGTGGCGTGACAGCTTGAAGCTTAGGTGTTGTTGGCCTTAGATCTTGAAGCTTGGATGTTGCCGGTGGCGTCGACCTGTTTGGAGCTATTTTCTTGGTGCGGGTGGCGTTATCAGCCGGGTTGAAGCCGATATTGTACTTAAGTGTTAATAAGAAGTAATAAGATATTGAGCGGGTGTCGTAGTGAGCCCAAGTTTTGGCGCACCATTCCTGAATGTATATAAGGAAGTGTGAAAGGAGGCTAAGCCAGTCTACGCAGTGTCAGCCAGCTTGCGACAGCTAGAGATCTGACACCTGATGAGGACAGCAGAACTAGCTGTCGAAACGTCGTGTTCATACAACCCCATCCGGCTGGGCTCCCGAGAGGCTTTCATTGCAGGACATTACTACTTACGCAGTATCTGTCAGTACTAAAACCAACGTCTGATATCAGAAAAGCAATGCATTACTTCTCTTGATCGCTCTATTTTTGTTGATGACGGGAATCGGAGGGACATTGGTCGAAGATTTAGGAGAAGTGCATGGAAAATAATAGATAACCATGGGCGTAAGCTGGCATTCGATTTCATGCAGAAGGGAGTGGGAAAAATTTTCTTTGTGGTTAAGGGCTTCAGAAATTGGAATAAATTGCCAAGGGAAGTAATGAAGTATATACCAGAAACGCTTAAGGAAATAAAAATTATTAATCGGCAAAAGTAGATGGGTGAAGGAGTTTGAAAGTCAAGTTGTATAATGTAATAAAAAAAGAAGGGGGTAATCAAATGACTAGGCAAATTGCCACAGGAGCATTTGGTTCAGCGCAATTCAGTTCAATTCGTCTGCTACTAAAAACATTGGTGTCCTGCTTGGAATTCATCTGTATTTACAACTCTCCTAGTTTTTATTTTTGTACCTTAAGGAAAATCAAAGTTGGTATTTCTTGAGATTGTTGTTAAGCCTTTCGTTTTCAGCATGAATGAATTTGGGGCCACCACTTGCTTTCGATTGGGTGAGAAACAGCAAATTATACTTGGCTACTCTCTCCGTTACAGGTAATTAATATTAAGATCTGTTTTATACGTCCCATGAAATGAAATTGGAGGAAGCGATAATGATTGTTTGCACATTCTGAGGGGATTTGTTAGGGAATTCGGTTAAAAAAACTCTGGTAAGACGATTGCTTGAATATTAATAAGTATTAATTAACTCTGGATTGTATTTGTAGATTACAGGAGATATTGATTATACTAATGGGTTGTAGCTAACCTGTTGTCAATATATAATAATATTATCAATTATATAGTAAGATTGACATTACTTATAAGTGTATGTACTGTTCCCCATCCCCGAGATTATTCTCACATGGGATCAAAATGAATATATCTATCTATCTATTGTAGTGTAATATAGCACCACAATTTTGGCTTTTTACTTATGGCTTTGCGCCTCATCGACATCGAGGTCATTAGGGGTGGGATGGGATTGGCGACAAGGAACGAGAAGAAATTTGGTCGTGGCATTAGCCTGGAGTGATCTGGGGAAACCATGGAAAACCCAAATCTGGATGCCCGGACGGGGATTCGATTCCGCGTCCTGCTGAATGCGAGGCCAGAACGTTAACCACTCACCCACCACGCTCGGTGTGCTAGATTTGTCTCTGGAAATTACTGCGGAACACAACCAGTAACCGATATGGTAAAGGAACTGGAATGGGATTCATTGGAAGACAGGAAGAGGGTGAAACAGTGGTGGGAGTAGACAAGTCGTATTTTGGTGATGAGACGTGAAAAGATATTGGTGTGAGAATTGAGGGAAGTGTATTGTCGGGAAACGGTGACCACTCGATTTCAGTCATAAGGGTATTGGAAGATTTTCTTTCGTAGGTAAGGGGGTCAGGGATTAGAATATATTACCAAGAGAAATAAATCAGTTGTTATTAAAAGCAAATAAAATTTGCTTCAAATTGTTTGCAATTCAAGGGAAATAATTTTAAATGAAATCATAAAGAGTTCGCTAGTTTTAGGAGTTACTTTGAATAAAATAAACAATTTCAGTACATCGAAACACGCTTAAATATGACCGCTGGCAGGACGTCAATCAAAATTACAGGTGTTGTAATCCACTTAGCACTGTTACAACTTCTTTCGCCCTTATTAAAACAAGCTTCAAGTAGTATATAGAACTAAACACCACACATTAAGGATATAACTTCACGTAATTACAATAAATGAACCATTTAAAATAATAATAATAATTGATAAAGTTGCGATGGAGCGTCCGATCCGGTGGCAATCTCCCTACACACACCCCTTTCTCCTTTCCTCTTCCAACCCAATTTTACCATCTACTAACTTTTACTTTAAAATCTTTCAGTGTTTTTGATAAATTATTCATCATTTCTATTGGTAATTTATTCCAATCCCTTGCTTCCTTTACTACAAAAGAAAATTTTCCCGCACCCTTATGCCGAAAATCAAGTGCCGGCTTGTGGTAATGGTCATCTTTACCCTTCCAGACACCTCACTTAATTTTCCCACCAATATCTTTCCAAGCTTCATCGCCAATATATGCCTTTATCTCTCCCATGACTCTCTTCACGCTCCTTCTTTCCCACAATGAATCCCACTCTAGCTCCTTTATCATATTATTTAGATTGTGTTTTGTGGTAATTTCCAAAGAAAAATCTAGCAGTTCTTCTCTGCACCCTCTCCAACTCCTGTATTTGATACCAAAATTGTGGGTTCCATACTCTGCCACCATATTCAAAATATTCCTGGTTTCCTTTATATTACAAAAAGTTAGTAGTTTAATGGAAATTAATTAATGCTAAATTGGACTGTATTTACGTCGTAGTTACAAAAGAAATGTAGTTACTATTGAACCCTTTAAAAGTATTCGCATTTCTAAGTTTTCCTAAGTTACAAAGTCACGAAATCAATTCTTAGCAGCGATCTGGTAAATACGCGTAGTGTTTACTACGGGTAAACGTTTTTCTCTCTGAAAGCGTCCAGCAACCTCACCTAAATGGCGTGTGTGGCATGTTAGGGACGGAATTTTGTACAGTTGCCAACACAACAAAAAGTGTCGCAGACGACGTGTTAGCATAATGTCCCGTGACGCATATTACCCTCCTCAGAACGACATTAGCTTTTGTTCGCCGTAGATCGATGGCGGTCCAGGACACAGACGAGGCTCTTCATCACCGGCGAGGCGCCATTACGACCAAGATAGCGGCCCCACACACTGCGGCAAAGACGGTGCGACGGTGCACGGTTGCCAACTCAAAGTTCTCTAAAGTTGCGAAAATCTTTTACTCTTCTGCCATAAATGGTCATTTCTTATTCTTTCATCAGTCACTCTACTGACTTGATGCAATCGTCCGTCTATTACTTGTTCGTATTGACACTTGGGATGGCCATTGAAATTAGGCGTGCCCTACAAGTAAATAGGACGGCTAAGGGTGTATTTTCTGAATTGTTAGCTAACGCTGTGAGGGAACTCATTTCCAGTTATGATGGGGTCAGGACTGAGCCTTTTTGTGTTAAAGGCTGTTTGTTGGTGCGGAGATTATAATAAATGATGTAATAGTAAAATCGTAAATGGTAAAGAAATAGTTGAAGCTGATTAAACAATTAGAGACGGAAAGGAATATTTCTCGGGTTTTCTGGCGGATAATATTTTTATTTAACTGATCATACAACTCAGCATACAACGTTTCGGCAGCAACCTCCGCTGTCTTCATCAGGTACTGTGTCATACCGAATCTAAGACAATAGTTACTGTCTTAGCTTCGGTATGCCGAAACGTTGTATGCTGAGTTGTATGATCAGTTAAATAAAAATATTATCCGGCAGAAAACCCGAGAAATTTTCATTTCATCAATACGCCGGGAAAAACTTAATTTCCAAATTAGAGACGGGGTCAAAACTAGGAAGATGACGGTTATCGCTCAAAATATCTCAAAGCCAGTTATAAGAATCTGACTTGTGAACTGTAGGAGTATAATGAACAACGTAATAGCGTTTGGTAACTTGATAAAGATACACAAATACAAATAGTTATAAGAGTAGAGGCTTTTTTTAAAGGAAGTAGTGATTGACAATAAGATCTTCGCAGATAGTTATATAGCGTACGCAAAGGTAAAGAAGCAGTTGAGGAGGGGTATTCATATTGGTTAGCAAAGGCTATTACAATTGACTGGTGTTCGTAGGTAATAGCCATGAGCTGTTAGGGGTGAATTCTTGGGTTGATCGGAAAGAAATAAACCGGTCTGATGTCTCACTGCTCGAGCAGCTTACTTTCAAACGTTCGGTGCCAAAATTGGTCATGGAGATGAAGTCCATCTAGATATGCTCCGAAGTGTAGTTTGTACGTCGTAGATTAAAAAAAAAAATCCGTAGTGAGACTAAAAAGTTTTGAGCTACTAACTTTCGATAAGTTTCTTATCGCTATTGCTATTCTGCTTTTAACATCATTTCATCTCCTGCCGTCAGTTACAATTTCACTTTCTAAGTAACCAAATTCACGTATTTCTCCTATAATATTTGATCGTATTTTTATACCTGATCTACCGTTTATCCTATCAGTTCTAATATGTTTGTGTTGGTTTGGTTTATATTTAGTGCAATACTTATTATTATTATTGCAGCTATATCAATCCTTATTTCAGGATGTAGCCTTTTTAAGTCTAATGAGCTATATATTAGTATAATCCCATATTATGTTCATGAAATTAAGTAATTTCTTAATATCCTCGAACTGTTCTGCTAGCAGTTCAACACCAATAGCAAATCACTGCATACCTATTGTTTCTCTCTGAACAACTAACCAATTCATTTTTTTTCTTTTACTTCCTTTATTGCTTTCTCTAGAAACAAATGAATATTAATGGACACAGATCACAACCCTATTTCACTGATGTAAATCTCTCGTAGTTCTCTAATTTTAGCCATCAGTTTCTTATATCTTCTTCCATGAACGTCTTTCCCGCGTTCGCGCGTAGGTGGTTGAAACCTTGGTTTAATATCTTTCACAATTAGATCTGTCGTTAAATAACGCCTCTCAAATTTTTGCACCATCCAAATAGATAAAAAAGTTTTATGAAGTATGGAAAATACATGAAATGTGTCTTGTATTTCATTTTTCGTATTTACCGATATTGTCTTTGATAAAAATCTTGATGTATAAATAAAAATTTAACATTTGCTTCAATTAATAGAACCTTAAGCAAAAATGGGGCGAGAGTTAATGTTTATAAAACAATGAGAACATGTACTGTCCGTATGCGAAACTTATTCTACTACACAAAAGGCACTAAAAAAACACAAACAGCTGGAATGAGATTTTCGAGGAAGGTTAAGGAGTGCTCCAGAGTGCTTTGAGGAAGATATAAGAAAAGAAAAACATGTCTGCAATATGAAAGAAAGAATAAAAGATAACAAGATAACAGGTTGAAATGGTAATAACATACCGACGAGATGGAGATAACAAACATAAAACGAAATTATAAAGAGAGAGGAAGAAGAGATGTTGGCAACAAGCTCGGAAAATTTAGGACTGATCTCTTTTGATTTCTTTTAACACCACCATATTCAAGCAATGGTGTGACTAAGGTTTTGTAACTGAATTCGTTCACTTCTCTGATACATCCCCTCATCACTCTCTTCAGTATAAGAAAGTTTTTGAAACATCTTTACCACCGGTCCTACTCAGTTTAGTATCAGGTATTATGCCAAGATAATTATACTTGAGATCTTTAACAAGCTGTTCATTCCCAACTCTGTAATAAAAATAATAGATAATAATAAACTAATATAGTTCTATCCTTGAAGTTAATAAGTTGACATCAGATTCCCATTTAGTTACTCACATTCCTAATGAATTTACGCTTCGTCGACGTCAACATAATTCGAGGGACAAAAACTTTGGACACAAAGAAAGGGGAAAGAATAATCCCATGACTTTTTGAATGAACTATCCCGGCATTGGCCTGCGGTGATTTCGGGTTACCATGTAAAACGCAAATCTTGATGGCCAGAAGAGGATTCGAACCAGCGACCTACCGAATGCGATGCCGCCAAAGCGTTACCGCCCACCCACAACGCTCTGTTTCACAGTATTCGTTACTGCAATCACTACATATGCAAATCTGTAATCAACCGTTTCCAAGGGTTTTTGTTTTCTGAGCTTCAGCGAAACTGGCGAAGGAATTACGATTTGGTTTATATAAGGCTGGTTCAAGAAGTGACGAGTCGTAGGCTTAGGATCAGAAACCAGTACCTGTATTTCAGAAGTACTGGACCTGGATGTTGACGCACTTGTCCCACTGCGACACAAGGTGGTGAATGGCTATATCGTAAAATTCCTGGGGCTGTGATGTGATCCAGTTCCGCACGTACGTGAATCGTTTTCCCCTCAAAGCAGAGGGCAGTCACTGTTGTCCCGTGCTGCAGGAAGTCTATCAGAAGGGGGCCGTCTTGGTCAAAGAACAAAGTCAGCATATCCTTTTCTGCACTTGTGTGGATTGCCTTGGATTTTGTTGGTGTTGGTGACCCTCGATGCTTCCACTGGAGACTTTGTCGTTTCTATTCTGGTTCGACGTTATGACACCAAGACTCATCTCCAGCCACCACTCGTGTCAGGAACTCATTCCTTTCCCTGGCACAGCGCTGCAAATGATCAAGGCAGTTGGCCGTACGACATGCTCCCTGTTGTGGTTGAAGACTGTGGGGTACCCATTGGGTGCACATTTTGCGCCAGTTCAGTTTTTCCGTCATTATGGTGTGAACACTTCTGACGCTTAATCCGACCTCGGCGGCTACGGATTTCGTTGTAACTAGGTGGTCTTGGGTAAAGAGTCCATCAACCAGCTGGACGATGTCATCGGTAATGCGGTGTGGTGTTCCAGACAGTGCATCATCGGCTAAAGTCACCCGTCCTTCCATGAAGCGCTTGTGCCACGCCTTGACCCTTGCAAGGGGCATGCAGTGTTCACCGTACACTTGTGACGTTCTTCGATCAATTTCCGTTCCCCTTACTCCATCCGCTCTCAGAAAACGAACAAAACTTCTCAGCTCTTCTTTTCACTGCTTATAATATGAATGACAGCTGGACGACTATCGCATGTTTCTTCTAGCTTACAGTCACGTGACTTCCACTCGTGCCCTCTAGCGCCGGGCATGTGGACTTACGCGCTCTAGTCGGAATCCTCTTTGTTACTGACACAACGATATTACCATTCTGTCACCGGTTTGCACATTCCAGACTTCGGCTAGTTTCTTTTTGAACGTTTCTTATAGTGGTAAAAGCCAGCGATTCAACTTATAAACTGCAGTATGCCTTCTAACTCTATCTGAAAAACGGACAGAGCAATAAATGTTTTAATGTCGTAAAGTGAACAGATAGGCACCAAAGATGACACTACATCAAAGATGAAAACTCCTTTTGTTAATTTAACAGATATGAACCAAAGATTAAACCATATCAAAGATAAACACTCCGCTTTTTAGATACTGTCAATATTGTTGTTAGCTTCACAGATATGGTTATTTAATATCATTTGAATCATTAATACCATTTGAATTATTAAATTTAACGTTTCTTATGCAGGCACCACTTCTCGGAATTGTATTTTTTCTTTACGTCTGCGAAATGTACAATTCTTGTGAACGACCGTGCCGGTAAATACTATTGATATTATATAACGTTATTAAGTTCGGTGATAATTTTTTTGAAAACAAATAAACCATGTTAATCTCAACTAATGTTAAGTCGTGTTGTAGCTGGCCGATTAGGTTTTAGTTCGGAATGTTGCCGCGTGGTGGGAGTGAAGAAAGTTTGTTGCTTGCTGCTCAACCCTATTAAAAAATCTGATGGCAGTTTGGGACCACTTAACTGCCGAGGCAATTTGGAAATTCTCGTGTGCTTAGATTGCTTTCCGAGTCGAGCGAAATGGGATTGGGCGTTGCACTTGAGCAGCTGCAGTCGCCGCTATATATAGTTGGAACTTTCTTACGTCTGCAGAAGCCGCACACCAGGGAGCTACACACGAAGGCAGCTCGCAGTAGCAGAGACCAAACCTCTACACTGGCACACGCCGATCAGCGTATACGTATAATTAATTATTTCGTATCATTTACTGAAGCTCACGCAGTTTGCACATTGTGGTTGCGGCACCGAATTGGTGTCCGGCGCTTACATGTGGTTAGCTGATTAGAGTCCTGATGGTCGGATAAATTTTCATCATCAGGAGTTGGCCGGCAGGGTAGCAGAGCTAATAATTAAACCGCTATCCAGTGCGTTTGGAAGGAGGGTACTGTAGATAGTGATTCATTCATTGGATACGGTCTTTAAGGTTCGCGGCCCTGTTTCCCTCCATTGCTTCGTTTTTCAGCGATTTAAAATTGAAACAATTGATATACACTCATTTAAGTCATTCACACAAAACAATGATACATACGTACATACATACATATTATTAGTGACTGAAGTGATTTCACATAGTTACTGAAGCTATATTATCTGACATATTGTCACAAAATGTTACAGCTATATAGAAAAACTAACAACGTTTGCTCCACCCCGTTACTATGAAAATGTTCGTGAATTCCTAAACAGGGCATCGAAAAACCGATGGATCGATCATGTAAGGGATAGTCATCAGTAATTCCTGTCATGTCTTCTAAGCTCTCCCGTCCTAGCCCCGTTAATTTTTCTTGGGGGTGGGGGGGGGGGTTGGGAATTGTTTGAAAGATCCAGTGTTTAAACCACCTCTATCATGAAACCTACCAGAACTGCGAACTGGCATCAACAGTGCTTTAGAAGGGATTGATAGAGAAATGCTGCTCCAAGAGTGGCAAGAACATGATCATCAACTTGATATCTGCAGAATCAGAAAGGGTTAAATATAGAACACTTGAAGCACGTTTAAAATCCTTTTTTATTTTCTATATGACTGTAAAAAAATTTTAATGATATTTTATCCATGCTGGATTAGTGGAATTCAGCGACTGTAGTTTCAAATATCTTCATATTAAAAAACAGCAACCAGTCACAGTTTGTTTGATGTTTTATATTTAATAAACCATTACCAGTTTCGAACACAAATTGTTCATCATCAGATGGTTTTTCATTTATTTTTATGTATGTAATAAATTATGCATTTGCAAAATGCAAGCGTGTATCATTCAAAAGTTGAATGTTCCAAACTGAATTTTTCTTGAATGCTGTGATGTATTGATAAATAATTATAAATATTTCACCAATATAAGCATCTGAATAGCACGCTAGAAATTTGCTATGCATTTAAAAATGTTAGCAAAAATAAATGAAAAAACCATCTGATGATGAACAATTTGTGTTCGAAACTGGTAATGGTTTATTAAATATAAAACATCAAACAAACTGTGACTGGTTGCTGTTTTTTAATATCAAGATATTTTTTTAATGATATTTTAAACAATATAACTACAGTAAATTTGTGAAATCTCTTCAACCACTTATAAGAACACTATACTTCCATCATTGTGGACAGCAAGGGAAATCACCCAAAGTTGAATGTTGAAACAAAACTGCCTTGGCAAAGTAGACAATCGCCGCGCCTGGCAGTGTAGGTAGAAGCTAGTACACTGGCCTCTCATTGCAGGAGTCGCCGGTTTGAGTCCGGCCTCGGGCATGGGTGGTTTTAATTAAATGTTGTGTTCGTCTTGTGCTGTCCTCACTGTAGTGATCATAATTAAAAAGTCTGTTACAACAAAAACAAACTGGAGCTGGCTAAATGGTCGCAAAGACCGAAGGCAACACCTTTAAAAAAAATAAAAAGGAGACAATATTCACAATTTATTGAAAGAGGTAAATCGATTCTAGATGATCGAAATCCTCAAGTCACAAGTAAAGTAAACCAGTATGGCATCGTTGGCCGGGAGATCCTGAAGAATTGTACGGCCGCCCACGGGCCAGAGTTTCAATTAGCTGCGCATTCCGCCTCTGTCGTGACACACCTAACGTGTTGTCCGAAACACAGAACGTCCTGGCGAGGCTCATTTGATAAAAACACAAGCTTTAAAAAATACTGACCTCACAAGGATTTGAACCCGAAGCTCGAACTTTCGAAACCAAGCACCTGAGTCACCACAGCGCTGAAGCCAGCAGTTAAATTAAATACTGATCTGATGTGATTATGTTTAATGTAATTTAATTGCCACTGGAGCGCACGCTCCAGTGGCAATTTTCCTACACACCCATTTTCCTCCTTATCTGTACCTACCCACTTGTTCCCTCTACAAATTTCAACTTTAAACTCTTCCAAAGTTTTTGATTACTTATTCATCATTTCTCTTGGTAACTTATTCCAATCGTTGACCCAGTAACCTACGAAAGAAAATCTTACCACACCTTTATGCCTGAAATCAAGTACCAGCTTGTGGTCATGGTCAACGTTTCCCTTCCATGCGTTACTCCTAATTATTATAACAATATCTCTCCACGCCTCACCTATATCTATAAAACGAAAACCGTATATATTTCGAACAGGAAAACTAAAAAACTACTGCGCAGAATGGGGTTTTCACCATTTTAATGATTAGAATCTTAACTGAATTATTTGGTATGTGTTAATATGATTCAATGTAAAATATCGCAGGAATGGTAGATGAAAATATGTACGTACTGCCTGAAACACAAAAGATTAAATACGATGCGTACGTCATACATCGTAAAAAATAATAGCCATATTAGCGCAAGTAATGTTTCCTTTCTTAAATTTTGGATTTTAATCTTTAAACCCCGTAGATGGTCGCACCAAATGCGAGAGAAAGCTACGTAAAAGGGAAAATATGTAAATTAATTTTAATAATATAATGGAAAAAACCTTTCAATTTCCTCTTTGCTTCTTGAAGTTACTATATGAGGCCGCACTGCTACAATCTCTGCTGTTTGGAAGTGAAATTATATTGCTGTTGATAGTAAGTAACGCTGATTCGATGGGTTTTAACATAAAAGTTAACCGTATAATACCTTTAATGCAGAACCTTCCAGAAATTTGTTGCTTTTTGAAACTACGATCTCAGCCCGGACAGCTACAATCTCTGATGTTTGGAAGTGAATTAAATTCGCTGTTAATAGTAATTAACGCATATCTGATGGGTTTGAAAATGAATGGGAACTGTTTAAAACCTTTAGTGTTGAAATAATTGTATTTTCGTAACTTATTATTGAGCGATTCTGCCTTTGCCACATTTCCTGAAAAAAAAAATAATCATTGCTTCTATTGCTGCATAAATCCCTGTGGTTATTATGGTGAAACTTGGTTCCTGATAGGATGGCTGAAGATATTGCAGGAATAAATCAACGCCAACCAAATCTCTTTTCTGCTACACCGGGGTTAACTGTTTAAATACGTTTAGAAAAATTGAGCAACTGACATGAAATTTGATTCACAAGTCTAAAAAATTGACTTCTGTTATGAGCTTCAATATTTACTGTGTTTGAAAATCAACTTAGATCGTACCGAGGCTGGTCGAGAACCATGCCAGTCACCAATACTCTCCTTGTTTTCTCCCATGACTCTCTTCACCTTCAGTGTACTGGTAATTTTTAACAATCGACAATCTGACGAGAAATATAATCAATTTCTCTGAAACTACTTAATAAATTCGTCCATATAATATCTCCAGTAGGAGAGAAATGCTAATTTCACTATTTCTTATTAGTTAATGTTTAATTTATTGACTGCATAATATGAGGCTACAGTGTTTCTTCATTGCAACGGGGTTTTCCAGGTGCGTGGTGTAATATGACATCATACTGCTGTATTTGTTAAACTTTGATTTTTTTTTAAATTATCTGTTAGAGTCAAGAACGTGTACTGAGCGTGGTGGGTGAGTGGTTAACGCTGTGGCCTCGCATACGGGAGGATGCAGGTTCGAATCCCCGTCCGGGCATCCAGTTCTGGGTTTTCCACGGTTTCCCCAAACCACTCCAGACGAGTGCCAGGATGCTTCCTTTAAAAGAGCCATGGCCGAATTCCTTCCAGTTCCTTGTCCCTAGTCCCATCCCGCCTCTAATGACCTCTACGTCGACGAGGCGTAAAGCCATAAGTAAAAAATAAATAAAAAAAAATTAGTAATGATAGTAGCGCCGGGTGGGGAGGAAGGATGTTTGGAGCGGTCAACAGACCAAGATTACGTGGGATGTGACACAGAGGAAGTAATTGAAGGCCTCAATTTTGAAAATAAATTCATAAAATTTCACCAATAATTATGAGAAGAAATTACAAAATTAATTACCTAGCATTTGCCGACGATTTCACTATACTTTTGGAAAGTATTACAAATGTAGAAACGTAGATCAATCTTTTAGAAGCAATAGCCAACAAAACAGGTTTGAGAATTTCTGCAGAAAAACTAAATTTATCACAAACGTTAACAATGTTCCAAAATGTTCAAAAATAGATAAATCCGCCATAGAAGGAAGGATACATGGGATGGAAAGAGCGTATGGTATCACTAAAAATTTTATGACAAAAGTGCTTATCTAACAATAAGGAATTACAACTCGGTCTTGAAACTAGAATGTCTATTTGCTAGTGAATGTCTAATGTTAAACTATAAATTGGATAAACTGGAAATACTAGAAAGAATAATCTTGAGAAACTCTTGGGTTCATTTAAAACAACCGAATTATGGAAATTAAGAACTAATAAGGAAATATACCAGAACGTAGAAAATATAACAGAATCAATAAGAAAGATTAGATTGCTGTTATCTACGAGGGTTGTCCGTAAAATAAGGTTCTCAATGATTTTTCACAATTAAAAATATATTAATTTGTTTTGAATTATACATTTTTGGAATGTTTAGACTTATTTCTATCTTTCGAAATAATCACCATTGAGGTCGATGCACTTTTGCATGCGGTGTACCATCTTCCTTATGCCAGAGTCGTAGAACTATTCCGCGGCGCCGCGAAGGTAGCTTAAAATCTGTTCTTTCAGTTCCTCTGCGGTTCCGAACCGAGCCCACCCGAACAGAGCCGTTGGACATATAAGGAAGTGCAGCACTGTAGTATCTGTCGGCCAGCCGACCAGTACAGATATTTTCGCACCTGAGGGAGACGACGGAGCTATATGGATTTTCGTGAAACGTTCCTAAGGATGAGGTATCAGACATATTCTTACCAATAAAATCTCAGATTCATCACTGAAGAATCTACGAGAACGCTGTTGAAACGATAGGGTGTCTGACGATGTAGAACGAACATCAAGGGTATTGGCGCAGGGAAGTCGGAGCTGTATCTCGTGCCCAGCGTGTGATGTGTGTAGTTTGCGCGACTGCGGTTGGCAGTTCTGTTGAGGCATTAGCGCCACACGTGCCCGCGTGGCGCCTTTGTGCAGCCCTGCGCCACCGGTAATGGGATTGCACGGCAAGTGAAGGCGATGCGACGAGGCTCGGCGGTCGCCAGTTGGTGCGGTGACTTCCAGTGGCCGGGCGCGCCATGGCCGACACGAAGAAGAGGCTGCTCTCAGGTCAGTCGGTGTCTCAGGCCTCACACACAGTGAGTCACGTTTACTATCACTAAGTGAGGCAGCAGCAATTCCATACTGCTTCTGTAGTTATATTCACAGTGGCGACCGTGGAACGGTATGGCCACTGCAATGCCAACGCTATCTATATACATTACATACTAATCCTTATGTTGTGCCATTGAAAAAACAACAGTTTACGCCACACTACTGCATTGCACTTAGTATTCCCACTAGCTTCTGATCATGTTAAAAATGACGGGTAGAACGGTTCTTCGCAATTACTTAGCTAAATACAACTCTAATTAAATAATGCTAATAACTTTAATTTTGAAATGATGTAATGTTGGACATACTTCGGTTCAACTACGTCTCACACACACAGTGTTCTTCATAATTAACATGTAGATTTAAATGTAATACATATTCTTATTTAGGGATCATTTCAAACTGTAATTTAAGAAGCAAAAATATGAACCATTACAAAAACATAAATGGGAATCCATTTGCTATAGTAGTAATATCTATGGACAGAGAATATAACGAAAAGAAAATCTACGTCGAAGCAATATAAATAAACAAAAGGCAACTAATAATTAATATGTGCATCTAAACTAAACACGTAGTTTTCCTTTATGTTTGTTTTGGAATTTAAAACACATCGAATCATTACAGAAACAAAATGCATAACAGCTTTATCTATGTACAGAGAGCGAAAATATATCTGGCTGTGACGTCACAGAGTTACAAACACGATGACACAATGAGCAAGTTGGCCTTTATTAGAACAAACTGTCTCTACACGTGAAATCATCCATTCCGAATTCTAGAATCGTGCTGTTAATTCACAAATAAAATATCAAAGAATCTTTTACTGTGTATGAAAAAGCAGAGGAGCTGTATTTTTCCTCTTTCTAGGATTTACTCCTCTGCTTATAGGTTGTGTGAATATGTTTTAAGCACGTTTGTGCCTATGGTTTATTTATTTTCTGCCGCGCCCTGAAACCACTGAAGAATTTGTGGTTGTCAATGACCCGCAGTATTGTATACATACGCAGCTTCCCAGAAAACAATATTTGATGTGATACTGCCTGTACGAACAGACTGATTTTTTGTATGTATATAAACTACGGCATAAATTCCTCAATTGAATCTCAAAGTCGATTGTGAAACATAGCTAAAATTAAAAGCCTTATAACCTGACAACTTCATTGTAAAATCAACATGACCAACAGACATAAGTTATATTTATTTTTAAACAGCATAAACAATTAAAGTCTACAAAAACAACACCCCTGTCATACAGAAGAGGTCGTTATGGTATGAAAGCGAATATCCTATGACAACATGACGAAGTATTGTAATATACAACAATACTATTGTATATGATTTTTAACACCGAGAGTGGTGGTGTAACGGCTAGCGTTCTGGCCTCGAATTCGGGAGGACGGCGGTTCGAATCCCCGTCCGGGCATCCAGATTTGGGTTTTCCATGGTTTCCCAAATCACTCCAGGCAATGCCGGGATGCTTCCATCAAAAGGCCATGGCCGAATTCCTTCCTATTCCTTGCCCCCATCCTTTCCCGTCTCTAAAGACCTCGCTGTTAGAGAGACATTAAGCAGATAAAAAAAAAGATTTTTAACAAATACATTTAGAAAATGAAATATTGAGACAAGGACACGCATCTTTGGGTTCAACGAACGCACGAGACTTAATTCAGTTCATTATTAGGCAGAGATACCTTTATCAGGGTGAATTTCTTCAAACAGGATGATAATTGGGTTTTGAGAACAGACTAAAAAATCAAAATTAGTGGTTTTAAATTATAATTGTGTACCCATTTTACTGATTCTTGTTACTATCTTCCAGGATGTATAAGCACTTGAGGTTACTGTTAAATGTTTTACTGGCGTAGAAATTTGGCGCCCAATAACTTAATGATAACAAGTCATCCAGCTACTAGTCCCAATGAGTTTGTCTTAACGGTATCCAACAGACGTACTGCTTTTAGCAACTACAGCGCCAGCTCTCATTGGCTCACATACTCACGGGCAGGGATTGATTGAATTCGGGGGGAACTGGTCCACTGTAACACGGCAATTGCCCAACACGACGTGACTGACAAATTGATAGCATCCTGGAGAAAGTTGGGTCCAGTAAACTCTCGTGCGATACGGCCTTCGACAGTCTGGAAACTTCAGCTGGAAGTAACTCGGTGGATGGAGTAAACACACCTTTTAGTTAAAAGTCAATAACACTTAGAGATTAAACCGGGCCAGTTAATAAACCTAGTGGCACACCTTTCACTGGACACTGTTAGATTGTAATACTCAAGCATTACGACCAAAATTAATGACGAAACTGATTTTATAATATTTCACTTTTTCGCAGGAATCAGTTTGGAAAATTGTATTTACATTCCTTTTCGGGTTTGGCGCTATATGCTTCTTGTTGCTGATGTCAATGTTTTGATGCCAACCTGGCGTCTTCTACACGGTTGCTACGTACACTGGCTCACGCAAAAATATAAAAATCAGTTCTTAGTGACAAAATTGAGTTTTTAAGACCACCTCTCACCGCCGCGTGATATTATTCGACCTCTCAAGGTTGAATTAAACAAAGAATTTATTGAAATGTGTAAAAAAAAGGCAAGAAATGAGATTTTAGGGAGACAAAATTAGTTATTACTTTCACAATTCATGACCGTTGACATCGTTATTCCTCTGAAGGGCGATTTAACTGAAAAATAACTTGAATAAACTTTGAAAGTGAGAAAAAAATGAAATTTTATAGACAAAAATTGAGATTGTTTTGGTTTGCAGATCATATCAGCGCGATAATGTTGGACATTTTAAGCACGTTTTAAAAAAAAAATGTGTTTTGAAGAGTCAAAGCAATAAAAATGAGTTTTTAAGTTCAGTGTTCTTGAGTTCGTCGCCTGATTTGGCAAAAATATGAACCTGACCTGTATTTGACCCTGAGGGTTCACTCAATTTTAAGAATTGTTTTTGACTAAAAAAGAACAGAGATGATGTCTGTGTACTATTTCCAACAATCTGGTTATCTTGAATAGAGTTACAGATTGATCTAAGATAATGTGTGGATATGTAGTGGTTGCGTATTTACTTTATTGATGGATACATTTGAGGTTGGAGTCTCTAATTTTTATAACTTTACTTTGTCGACAATAAATGGATTTAGGAAAGTCTGTAACTGTTTCAATTAACAAGTAAGCAAATAACTTTACTGCAACACAGTTTCTTCTGATGAAGTTTTATTACGCTTTGATTCTCATTATCAAACGCAATATTAGTAGGGCCTACATTATTAATGCATTATTTTAATGTGCGAAGTGCTAATGTTTGTTTCTGTTGGATATTAGTAAAACTTTTGGAGTTTTCCTGGAAATAAGAATATGGAGTGCTGTACTAGATCAAGAATTTGCAACTAAATAGATGTGGAATAATATCTATTTGAGCTTACGTTTCTGAAGATTTCTTAAAACATGTCATCACAGGAACTTACATTTACAAATTCTTATTACATTAAATAAAGGTATTATGTGCACAGTTCGAAAGTTAACGTTATCTAAACAAAGCAAAGATGATACAGTACATCTAAAATTGAAGAAACAAAGATAACATATGACATAATTAAGGATATATGATATTATGCAGCAGAAGTTACTTATGATTTTGCAGATGTGATTGATATCTAATAAACAAAATTACATATACGTTGGGATTTAGCAAAAGTTTTACTAATATCCAACAGAAACAAACACAAGCACTTCGCACATTAAAATGCATTAATAATGTACTAATATTGCGTTTGATAATGAGAATTCAGTTCTCGAAACGCGTCACGCAAAGCGTAATAAAACATCATCAAAAGTAACTGTGTTGCAGTAAAGTTATTTGCTTACCAGTCAGTTTTATAACTTTGTTTCCGATGTGTTCTTTTCTGCAATGCTTCTGCTTACCTAAATACCAGCCACTAGCAGATCGTGGAAGATAAGTACCTATAGGTACGTATGAAATATATTTTATCAATAATTTTTTCCACACGGTCGATACGAGATCACACGATATTTCGGTGATCACCACATTGTCGCCATCATCTGGTGAAGTGACGGAACTTCACGAGAAGTGTAATTACCACACGGTATTTCCACGATCACCGCACTGTCGCCATCATATCGTGTGGTAATAACACTTCCTTAACTCTGCTAGTTAACCGGGAGTATTTCATATAATCACAACGCCGAGAAAAACTAAGTTCTTATCATCCGACCTGTTACAGCCTATTCTTCTGATCAAAACCCAAGGCGCAAACCAAATTTACAGAAGAATCATGGGGAATAGTGTCGTTTGGCCTAGCTAAATAGCACTGTGGAGAGATGTAGCCTTCGCCTCACGCCATCTGGTCATTACGAATCGTGCGCTACCATCACTGCTGCTCAGTTTCGAAAGGTGAAAACTTTCTTTCAGCACTGGGACTAGAACCAGGTAACCCGATACCGAACTCCACACATTTTCATTTTGTCGCACTGTCTTCGGCCACAAAGCCTGTTTCAGTAATAATTGGCGATTTAACGAAGCGTCTGACGAGATAACACTTCACAACGAGAAACGCACGAATGAAACCGAGGCGAGGCAGAACGAATGCCTCGTGTGTACTCTTTGTTTTGCACGAACGCAGTACACCGAGGAATCGAACGAGACAAGTATCCATTCATTCATTCGTTTGTTCTGTCGAGTTGGTAGTAATTTTTTTTTAATGGTATTCAGCAACTAAGGCCATACAGCCAGCTCAATGTGAATATCTGATATCTTCCAGCAAGTCAGTATCTTCAGAATATATTGTAACTTCTAAGTATGGACACCACAGGACCAACACGACATTCACACACACAACACTCAAACACCCATGCCCTCGGCCGGACTCGAACCGGCGACCATCGACACGCGGGGCCACTACTCTAGCCCCTACACTACCGAGGCCGGCAGCGTTGTGAAGTTAGGGTATGGTTAGGGAGCACGGAGACGATTTGGCAATAGCTAGTGCTTCATCCATAGTGATAGTTAAGTTAAACAGAGAAATAAAATGCGGTGACAGGCAACTAGCCTTTATCGGAATGGAGTGTTCGCTCGGAGGCAATTATTTTTAAACAGAATAATCGAAGAAGAAAAGTGTGGCCATTTTAGAAAATCCGTAATAATGTCGTACATTGAGTACAAATTCTTATTAGAATCAATTTGGCACAAAATTTAGAACAATGATACAAATTTTTGAAAAGCAGTAACTGCTGAAGAAAGATTAGCTAAAGCATCTACATCTACATCCATACTCTGCAATTCACAAATATTGTGGGTGACAGTGGGTGCTAACCACCAATCCTAATTCTGTGCATTCCGATCCCGAACAGAACGAGGAAAGAAAGAATACATAAATGAATCGGTACGGCATCTTATTTCTCTAATCTTTTCCCTCCTGTCATTGCGACCTAAATAGGTTGGCGGAAGAAGTATTTCATTGCACTGCTAAATTAAAGAATTCCACATATTCTCCAACAAATTCAAACGAAAACGACGTCGTCTGTCTGCCAAACAATCCCAGCCCAACCCACGTATCAACTATGTGACACTTACGTAAGGACTGTAACTAGTGGTCACGAATCGAGCGACTCTCTTCTGTACTTTCTCTAACGTGTCAATCAATCCCTTGCGATACGGATTCCAAACTACACAACAGTAATCCAAATGCGGACGCACTAGTGTTTTGTACGCTCTTTCCTTTGTATGAGCATTACAACTTCTCAAAATACGATCTATGAATCGTAGTTTGGAATTAGCTTTGCCTACGACGGAAGTTATGGGTAAGTGCCATTTCACGTTGCTTTGTACTGTTACGCCTAGATACTTCAGATAATCCACAGTGTCAACAACTGAATCGTTAACTTTGTACTCGTAAGCAAACGGGGTGTTTTTATTGCTTATTTTCATTGCCTTGCACTTTTTTGCAGTTAAGTGTAAGCTGCCATTTATGGCACCATTCCGAAATAACATCCATATCGCGCTGAATTTCTAAGCAATCGTCAGAGCACCTTACTTCCATATAGATAAGTGCATCATTAGCAAACAATTGCATCCTGCAATTAACGTTGTTACCAAGATAGTTTATAAAAATTAGGAAAAGAAGCGGTCCTATTACATTTCCTTGAGGAACTCCCGAAGTGACAATGAGATACGTGGAGACTGGCGATGTATTTTCTAACTTGCAATACGTTTTCAATAAAGTTAAATTAAGCTTTAACATGATGTGTAATCGTAAGTTTACCCGGCGGATCTGATGTTTGAAGATCTCTCGGGCGTGCAGCCGGGTCATTTGGTCGTAAATGTACGAATTTTCGATGGCGTACCGTGCCATCATCTTCAGGTAGCGTCCAGTGGTCGGCGGGAGTGGGAGGGCGGGGTCGGAGGGTATAAATATCGATGCGCGCGGAGCAGTCCAGCAGTCGCGTCCTTGACTGCGTTCCTCACGCCGACCACTGGACGCTACCTGAAGATGATGGCACGGTACACCATCGAAAATTCGTACATTTACCACCAAATGACCCGGCTGCACGCCCGAGAGATCTTCAAACAAGCTTTAACATGTCTTTTTTTGACATCAGACTCTTGTCCAGTAAGTGCACTTGTTTCACACTAATACTACCGTTCTTTTAACGCATTATAATAAAGTTTATCTTCCTTCTTCCGCAATATGGGATATCTTTCAAAGTCTTTAATAAAAGAGAGCACCTTTTCACTGTCAACTCACGATTAAAAATGGTCAGAACACAAAGAAACTAAAACATAATGGCTTTATTTAATTTCAACTAACAGTATGTTTAAATGACGACTGAGCGCCAACATACCAGTATGAACGAGGGAGGTAGACGCACGACTGCAAACACCCGTCCACATAGCATGCGGGGCAACCGCGAATTCTCTTAGAAGTACCGACTCTGGACGAATGGTGTTCGAACTGCCTCGGGTCATTTGGCGAATAGCCCGAGACGATTTTGCCGCGCCTCGGCTGCAGGTATACACTGCTATTCTCGCCTTGCCGAGGACCCGGGAGGACGCCGGTCCGAATCCCCGTCCGGGGATCCAGATTTGGGTTTTCCATGGTTTCCCAAATCATTCCAGGCAAATGCCGGGATGCTTCATTCAAAAGACCATGGCCGAATTGCTTCCCATTTCTTGCCCTACATCCTTTCCAGTCTCTGAAGACCTCGCTGTTAAGAGACGTTAAGCAGTTAAAAACAAAATTAATTTCAATTGCAACGGATCACACACGATCTGGTGGCAACGCACTTCCACCGTCACCTTCCCATGTCACGAAAACCCTCATCAAACTAATGTTACCATTCGCGATGCCCAAATTTAAACTCGTTAAGTGTTTTTTTTTTAAATAAATTTTTAACCATTTCCTTTTATAGCCCCTAATTCCCTTACTAAAAAAATAAAAATTAATAAAAATTAGACATCATTCCACTTGAAATCTAGTTTCAGCTTAGGATTATGGTAATCTCTTCAATGTACTGCTGCCAATCCTGCTACCAATATTCCACCATGCGTCATCGCGCTTGTAAGCCTTGTACCATCCAAACAGTCTCCCAATGACTCCCAACTCAGATCTTTCTTTATGTCAATTCCTGATCGCTTTCTGCGTTGATTTCCACAAACAAATATAACTGCTTTCCTTTGTAGCCTTTCCAACTCAAGAATTTTGGTCCTACACTACAATCCTATATTCAAACATGAGAATGACGATTGTTTTGTAACCAAATACCCTCATTGTCGTGCTAGATCCTCTCATCTACCTGTCCAGTACAAGTAGGATTTTGAAACGTTTCCCTACCTGCCTAGCTGAGTTTAGTATCAAAAGTTACGACAAGAAATTTTCAGGAACACCTCCGTTCAGAACCCTCCAGTCAAACTGCCACTTAAGTTATAATAAATTTAAAAAAATATTTTTATTTTCTACGTATTTTTTAAACATATTCAAAACGCATATTTTTTTATAAAATTTATTCATCCTCCTCCCACCATTGCAATCCTTCCCACTTGCTGCGTCTTTGCTCAGTCCAATGGTAAGTACGGATGTGTGCTCATCTTGACATACGAGGGCTGTCTGAGAAGTTCCCGGCCTCGACCATATATGGCAGGACTACCCATGTGATTTTTTCCATGCAAGTTGGTGCATGTGCCAGACGCGCCTGTAAGAAATTGCAAGTCATTCTACGTTGTTAGTTTGGTCTGTACAGTTGTTTGATGCAGGCGCGGTGCGAAGTTGTATCAGAGATGGAAAAAATCGCGTATCGTGCAGTTATAAAATTCTTTGTAAAAGAAGGTTTAACGCCATCCGAGATCCACGGAAGATTTTTAAAAGTGTATGGGAACTCTTCTCCTTCATATTCGACACTTAAGAAATGGGCTGCTGAGTTCAAACATTGCCGTAGCAGACTCGAAGATGATGAACGCAAAGTACGTCCGAAAAGTGCAACAACTCTAGAAATCATCCAGAAAGTGCATGATATGGTTTTGGATGATCGACGAATAGAAGTGTGAGAGATTGCTGAGACCGTAGGGATATCAAAAGAACGTCTGGGATACATTTTGCATGAAGTATTGCATATAAAGAAGCTTTGTGCATGAGACTTTCTGAACAGTATTTGGAGCGTTTCAACAAAAATAAAATTGATTTTTGCATCGATTCATAACTATGAATGAGACATGGGTTCACCACTACATGGCAGAATCAAAACTACAGTCAAAGCAGTGGACAGAAGCTGGTTGTTTAGGTTCAAAGAAGGCCAAGTCGGTTCCAATAGCAGGGAAGGTGATGGCATCAGTTTTTTGGGATGCTCAAGGTTTTTTGTTCATTGATTACCTTGAAAAGGGTAAAACAATAACTGTACAATACTATTCCAAACTTTTAGACACCCTGGATGAAAACATTCGTGAGTAAAGGCCCAGTTTGAGGAAGAAGAAAATCATCTCTCATCAGGACAATGCACCTGCCCACAAGAGTCTTTTGGCAATGGGAAAATTAAGAGATCTGCACTACGACGTGTTGCAGCATCCACCTTATTCCCCAGATTTGGCTCCCCACGACTTCTGTCCATTCCAAAAACTCAAAAACTTTCTTGCTGGTCACCATTTTTCATCAACTGAAGAGATGATTGCAGCTGTAGATGGATATTATGCAGGCCTTCCAGAAAGTCACTTCAGGGATGGTATAATGAACTTGGAACATCATTGGACTAAGTGTATCAGTGTTCATGGAGACCATATTGAGAAATAAAAATGATTTGGTAAATATCAAATTGGTTTTATATATTCAGGCTTAGAATTTTCCAGACCGCCATCGTAGGTCTCATCTTTGACAGTAGTAAAGATTTTTAGCAAAATACTGTAAAGTGTCTCCGTGTTTTGTGTTGCCCCCTTCTGCCATCATCTATGGTAAAGGTCGGGTTATTTTCTCCCCGTCCTTCCTTACTTCCACTATTTCATTCTAACTTTTGTTCAGGTATTTTACACAAATCTTATATAAGCATAAATAAATAAATTTACTATTATTTCGTTTCCTTTTTAGCTTGGTAGTGAGAGCGACGAGACGGTTACAACAATTCGTGCGCGTATTTGCAAGTCACACCTACGTGATAACGCAACACAGAGAAAGAATACCTTCAGAGCCAATTTGCAGTAAAAGTCGGAATGGTTGTTGGAAACGATCAGGTCTGCACGCCATTATGCTTGTGCCCGGAAACGTCAGCGTCCCAGGATACAAGGCAGACCTACCTGTATCGTCTGTATACGCGAATCCCTTGATATCTGGACACAACACATTTTTACTGAGATAGTTAAGTATGTTTTGGCAGTCAAAATAACGGATTTGAGGAAATAACGTGCATAAAAATTTACGACGATTTAAGAAACCTTTATCATTGCTCAGTGTCTAGATTTGTTTGATGCAAATCACCGTCTCTTCATACTATCGCAATTGGCAAGCGTTTACATTTGTGGTGGTTAAAAAAAATTATGGTCATGTAAAAAGTCACCTTAAAAATTTCAATTCTTTGCCGTTCAGAACTGTCGTCTACGGAGGCCATTCCCAGAAATGTACTGAATATCTCAAACGGGTAGTCAGGAAACAGTCTGCTTAAGTTAATAACACACGTTTAAATTGTTTATTGCAAAGTATTCATTTGTGACCAACCAACATTACAAAGTTAGTTTTCTGTTTAATCGGATCCTAAAATTGCAATCTACTTCGTGGAATTAACTACGCCACCAATTTGTCTTGACACGTCGTTACGGTCTTAATCAAAGAATTTACGTCTTTGTTTTTATATCAGTAAGTTCCTGCTAACACTTTTAACACCTTCCATACGTTATAATAGTAAATTTGCACATCTTCACTAACTTTACACCGGATATGGCGATAGTTGTTTTAGTTCGTACTACACTTAGCTCGACTCAGAATATTTCATACCCAGTCGACTTCTCATTTTCGATCCAACTTCGCCGAGACGTTATAATACATTCCAGATTTTTCTACATGTCTATTAAATCAATGTTTTCATCCCAGTAGCTAAATTCTTCAATTAAAAAACATCGTCTCAAATTTACTATTAAATTAAGAAAGAAGTTTACCAAAATCCTCCTTTATAAAATACATAATGAAGTTTTTGACACTCAAACCACATACTGCTGGAATATTTCGAGCTAACCTCATCTAAAAGCACGTTAATTATAGTATATGTTTTAATAACGTCTATAATATCGAAGTTTCTCTGGGCGTTGAGAATCAATAAAGTCCTATCGCATGACTAGTCTTCACCAGAAGATGGCGACAGAGTCCCGATCGCCGAAATATCGTGTGAAAATACCCTTCTCACTCGGCATTAATAATATTCTTTTTTTTGTGTATTTTAATATTTTCATTCTCTACATTTCTTTCTTTTTTCTGTTGCCTCAGTTAACAAAATTAATAAAGTCAGCATTCGTTGGAAAGTGGTCGACATTCTTTCTGCAACTTCTTTTTCTGTCAGATTCTTCCACCTATTTCTTTTTTCTCCGATGATTTATAAAATCAGTTCATGCTACACGAGCTTAATTTTGAATATCATTCTTTAGTACTAAATTTTAAATCCTTCAATTTTCAGTCTTTCTCGTATCCTTACTATCCATTTCTTCCTTTCATAAAGTTCCATGCTTAATACATATATAATTTTACAAACTTTTTCCGAACTGTAGGCCAACTTCACATCTAAAAATTACAGCCAACTGTTCCTCAGCTCAGCTGATATTTGTTATGTTGTTAAAAAAAGTTCGTTTCCTTTTACGATTCTACTCATATTTTCCGGAGTTATTTGTTTGCCGTTCTTCTGCTTTTTAATGTTTCGAACATTCCATAAACATAACAGAGTATTTTACAAAATACTAAACTTTACGATACAGATAAAGTCAGAAAAATTTATTTCAGCGTGGTAAATATCTGAATTGATACTGTCATTTGGTAGAGATTTGGAGGACTCTTGCCCGTCCCGTGATTAGGGTTGCCAACCGTACAGTAATATATAGTATTTTATTATATTTCAGGTCTGAGCACTATGTACTGTTGGAAAAATATACAGTACGTGAAAATACTATATTTCAGACGAGTGGATAAAATTTTTTTAAAACAGTACTGAGAGTAATAAAAAACTAATTCCTCACTTCCTGAATTCTGTAATTTATCTTTTGAGTGATGCACACGCCTGTCTTGCTGCGTTACGAACTGTTTTGTCAAAGACGAAATTTACAATGTGAAAAAAATGTCTGCCCGTTCAACTGTCTATGCTTCGTTGTTTGTTTTGTTAATTATTTTCACTTGGAAGTTGTTCTTCCCTTTAATATTAAACTAAATTAAGTATAGAAAGTGGTAGCAATAAATTCAGAAAACTCAAGTTCAAGTGAACTGGAAGTCATTGGAGCGATTATTTTAGGGGATTAGTTTCGGAGAGGATTGTCCTAAACGCATTCAAAGCATTTTGACGATGAATTTAATTGACGGAGACTCTAAAGTGCGAGCCATTTTTTTAAAGAACTTGCACAAAGCTGTTAAATAACTAAGGTTAATAATGAAACACAGTCTTAGAAGTACATAATAATAATATGTAAACTTTAAAATCAGTGCTACAATAACGTAAAACTGAATGTTTGTTTGGTTATGAAACCTTTGATGAAACATCTTCTACAGAAAGAGTTAATATTAAAAATAATTTTCTAGTATTCGTTGATAAATGTCTGGAATGTCTTCATAAATGGTTTGATTTTAATGAAAGCAGCTGTTTATGCAAAATTCAAAACATGAGGTTTCATTTGATGACTATGAGGCAGTATTAAAATTTCTAAATTTACAAAAAAGATGAGTATGAAAATAGACGAACTTTGCTCTGGAATAATAATTTCAAACGAAACCTATGCGAAAGTAAAAGATTGTAGTGAATTTACCGACAGAACCACAGACCAAATATTGCAGCATATTTGAAAATACACCGTAAACAATTTATCTAATTTATTTAGGTTTGTTTTATTACTGCTCTCTATTCCCGCGAGTTCGGCATTCACAAAAAATGATATTTTCAATTATGAATTGTTTGAAATGGCGAGAGAAGCAGAGCGAGTATCTCATTAACAAAAAATGAGTTTTTGACCAAATTAATTTTAAAAAAATGTATGCGATAAAGCGTATGACACTTTTACCGTAAACAACAAATGGTTAAAAGATGCTAGAAGTGCAATAAATTCAGTTTTATGAAAATTAATATATAAACATAACTTTTTGTCCTTTTTTTATTCATTCTATAAAAACGGTATTTTTTAGAAGTACACTATATTTTTATAACGTATTCTAAAACATCCTATAATTAACCAAAACAATGTTGGTAGAACCGGAGAATTTGCACTATATTTTTATAACTTATTCTAAGACATCCTATAATTAACCAAAACAATGTTGGTAGAACCGGAGAATTTGCACTATTGGGCGAAAGTTGTGTTGATGACTGTTTGCGAAACGCATTCTGCGTGTGATAAGTGTGTTTTTGTGTATGAAATGTGTACTTTACGAGGCTGAGATCGGGAACTGTACAGCATTCCCCTTCGCGATTGCGGGAAACAGCCAAAACAGTAGCAGTCATAACGGTCGCAACGAGTATAGCAAGTGTCGGACATGGTCCCGTTGTAAGTCACCGAGAGAGCGCGGTGGTGCCTTTATGCTTGCAACCACACTCGAGGGTAAATAAATTTTTATTATATAACTTTATACTTTTAAAGCAATTTAGGTATGTTTGACCGACACATTACCAAAGAAATTATTACACTGTTTTTTTATTTATTAATATAAAATATATATTATTTCTATAAGGTATTTTTTGTCACAAGTCAGTATCTCCCTTCATACGAATCATAAATCGATAAATGAGGTATCATTTTAAAGCCTAAGGTGTCCGCTTTGGCTACATCATGTATTAAGAAAGTAATATTTTTAAACTCGACCCTTAAAGGGCAAAAATGTCAATATTTCTAAAAATACGTTTCTTTGTACAATGAACCATTTATCTTCCTGCGTTCCTAACCGAAATCGATAATTTTTTCACGATTAAGGAATCCGCTTTGATCATATCATATGAAAGATTTTTTTTCCAGTTTCGACCCTCAACGAGCGGAAATGTCAATATTTCTAAAATGCGATTTTTTTGTGTCACTGGCAATTTATCTCCGGGATATCAATCCGAAATCGATAAACGAAGAAGCATTTTAGAAATTAAGATCTCCGCTATGGTGACACCGTATGTTAACAAAGGAATTTTTCGAAATTTGACCTTTAAAAGTATCAATATTTCTACAACGCAGTTTTGTCTCACTAGCCATTTATCTCCCTTGATATATAGCCGGAATAGATAAATGAGGTATCATTTTAAAGTTTAAGATCTCTGCTTTATTTTAAGAAGGGAATTGTTCTGAATTTGACCACTAAAGGGCAAATGTATTGTTACTTCCATTACGTGTTTTTTTGTTACAAGCCGTTTGTCTCCTTTTGATACCTAACCGAAATCGATAAATGAGGTTTCATATTAAAGATTAAGCCCACCACTTAGGGAACATATAAATTATGAACGACAGCTTTGGAATTTAACCTTTCAAAGACAAAAGTAGTAACTCTGAAACTGTCAAAGAGTTTCAGACAGTTAAGATCCAAGCAGCGCATATCACAGAGGTATTAATAAACTGCTTCACTGGCGACGACTTTGTTACATATTTATTGTACTAAACAAATAAGCAATTGCTTCGTTCATCCTATTACAATCTACCAACATCACTGTACATCGTATTCGCCAAATTTTCGCACAGGTCATCTAGTTATTATTATTCTCTGAAGCATCTGTAGTGTATCTTTTTTGTCGAATGTTCGTACGTGTAATTTTTATTTTTGGTACTGTATTTTGTTCATCAAGATTAGTTACTGTTTATAAAGACGAAGCCGCGGACTGCTGTGTACTGCAAACATAGGGAGGATAACAATAAACATAATACTGACCTTCAGTCCTGACACCCAGTTATAATCGCTGACGCCAGGAACAGTAAATATATATATATATATATATATATATATATATATATATATATATATAAAATAATAAAAGTGAGAAACTTGAAAATCTTGGCAGATCATATCATACTTTTGACTTAAAAAAATGTAGTACAAGAACTTGTAATCACACATACACAGAAGAAAAAATTTATTACCAAAGTGATTACTTATAACCAAAATGAAAATGAACCAAAAGAAAAATTATGGTTTTTGTCGAAAAAATTAACTATTTGCGAAAACCATAAACTCAAAAAAGATTGCCACATATAACTGCGAATTTTTGAAGAAATTTCGTATAAGTAATATGGGAAATAAAGGCGAGATATTATTTTTTATGCCTTTTCGACAAATGCTTCCACAAATCGTGAAATAAAGATGAAAACCCAGAGATTCTGACAGTCGGCTATTTTTCGCATTTCATTTGATAGCCATGATTATTACATCTCGCATATAAACACGTACTATGTTATTAATCCAGATATATAGCATTCTATATGTTAGCTTCTTGGAAAAAGCCATTAGCATGTGCAAATTAGTTAAAATCTCTTAATTAGTTCTGATTTGATACGCGTCTAGAAGAAAATAAACAAAAATAATGATTTTGGACTCTGTATGATTGAGCTCTTGGTAGGCTATCGGGGTAATAAGTGTCGTTTATCCTGATCCTTGACATAACCTATACTGTGCAGTGTCGGTAAAACCCTACATTAGTTTACTTCATCGGCGGATTTTGTGTTTCCGAATATCACGGTTTTAGCATTTCTAACTTCAGTAGTTATTAATATTTTTTGGTATAAATTTAATGCACCGACACAATGTTTCTGAAGTTTTATCTTATACTATAGATAAATTAAAATTCTTTTCCTTGTACATGTGGGTTTTAAAAGCATCAAGGATCAAAGAAAATACAAATATTCTGCATTATCATGTTCTTCTCCATAACAAGAGAAGTAGTGACCAGTTCCCCTTACGCGCCAAAGAGCTTAGTTAAAACTTCCCTACATCTTAGATCACTGGGAGTAGGGGTCGTCAAAGAGCCAAATTTAATTTCCTGGCTGGCCCGCACTTGGTTCCTCGCCGACTTAAAACATGAAAGCCGCCCGCTCCCTTAACTCCCCTCCGGGCCTCGGGTGGACTCCAAAGCCAACGTTCCTTACCGCATCCTGTCGGCTGCTCGTTACAAAGCAGCCATGTTTTGTTATAAAGAGTGCAGTGGCTACTGAGTAAAAGCCGAACACATGTGTATTCGTTCATCTCTTCATCCCGCACGCCCGCATAATTTGTAACTGCGTTCTTCATGGTATGAATACTGTAAAGTCTTATCCAGAAAGATATATTGACTAAGAAAACTCACCGAGCGTGGTGGGTGAACGGTTAACGTTCTGGCCTCGCATTCGGGAGGACGCAGGGTTTGAATCCTCGTCCAGGCATCCAGATTTGGGTTTTCCATGGTTTCCCCAAATAGCTCCAGGCGAATGCCGGGATGCTTCCTTCAAAAAGGCTATGGCCGAATTTCTTCCAGTTCCATGTCCCCAGTCCCATCCCGCCTCTAATGACCTTATCCGTTGACGAGGAGTAAAGCCGTAAAAAAAAAAAAAAAACCTAAGAAAACTCAAAAGGTGCACATATATATATTCAGGAATGAAAGGATAATCCTGCAAATGTTATTTTACTAAAAGTCTCATCATTTTCGAAATACTGATTATTTTAATTTTTTTTTCGAAACATGTGACATTTCTTCAAATTAAGACTTTTTGAACACAGTTTGTTGTTTTTTTTAAAATTTACTCAAGGATGTTTGGGTCATCTAAAACAATGTTTTCTTTTTCTTCAAACGGTAAAAAAACCTTAAGAAATCTTTTATTTAAAAAATCATTATCATAATTTTTTTACTACATGTTGAAAATACACAATGGTCTTTTAACAGATTGAACTACCATAAATCAATGATTTTAAAAGAACTATAAAATAATTATACGATTTAAGATTTTTTGTAAATTTTTTTAACGTTTTAAGTATCTTTGAGTGAATTAATAAAAATAGGGTTCAAAAAAGCCCTTAATTTATGGAATGGTATGGAATAAACTAAACAAAGTCACATGCTTTGAAAAAACATTTAAAAAATCAATATCTCGAAAATGGTGAGACTTTTACTAAAAGGAAATTTTGTCATGTAGTAGGAAATGATGTGATATATCTGGGGTTGGAGGTCGCAGAATTATCCTTTCTTTCCTGGGCACCCTATATATATATATATATATATATCAACACTTAAGCAACGATAAAGTTAGAACCAAATAAAACCGAGGAGAAATGTTCACACACAATGACTGAAATAAAAAAATATCAGTTCTTATAATAATGGTAAAAACTGCTACTATAAAAAATTTTTAAAAAAATCGAGAACTGACAAGACAACGTATTCTTGATTGGTGTTGAAGACTTTTATATTCATTGTTCCAATAAAAATTGGTAATTTGAAGTCCAAAACATAGGTGTTGTACTAGCGGTAGCCGGTACAAAAATTTTCGTTGGTAAAACATTAGTTTCCCTGCAAGTTCCTGACGTATTCTACACTAACCAAGATCAAATAACACAATTCAACAAAATAGCATAAGAATCATTGCACACATGCAAATTAATCGGATGATCGTCTACCGCATTACGTCAAGCATATTCTGTGACTCCAGTTGAGCTACTTTGGTCTAGCATTCTTATTTTTCTTTCTTATGGTTTTACGCCTCGTCGAAGTCAGTAGAGGAGGGAATGGACTGGGGCCTAGGACCGGGCAGGAAGTCGGCCATAGCCTTTTTTGAAGGAAACACACCGGCATTCCCTTGGAGCGTTTTGGGGAAATCATGGAAAACCCAATCTGGAAGACTGGATGGGTACTCGAACATTCGTACTCCCGAATGCGAGGCCAGAACGTTGCCGATCACCCACCACGCTCGGTTTAGAATTCTTGACACTCCAAAGTATCGCAACTGAAAAATTGTTGGCTTGGACAGTGTTGGAGACTACCGAAGCTATTTTCCGCAAAACGTTAATAGTGTATAGAAAAGTTAAATTAAATTATATAATAATAGTTAAGACCAACCAAAACAGAAGAACTTTACAAACTAAAGTCAAACAAAACAGTGGAGTCCCACTCAAACACAGCCAACGACATCAGAAAACGTAGACTAAAATTCTACGGTCACATCTACAGGATGCCAGATCACAGATTAACTAATCAGATATTCAAACACATGCAAACCATTAAAAATGCCTAACATTTGGTTCGATAAAGTAAGGCAATACCTTGGAAGAAGGTAAACTTAAGAGTTCAGAAATCCTAGATCGCAAAATGTTCAGACAAAAAATACACGACTGGGTAGTCATGCCAGAAACCAAAGTCACGAAGACCGGCACAACATGGACAGAAGAGAGAAAACTTGCCTTCAGTAAACGGATGCGAGAATACTGGAATGGCAAAAGAAATGTAAATATCTTGGCATTACATATGATAACAAGCTTAACTGGGCACATTGGACAGGTGGTAGGAAAAGGTTTCAAAATCCTGCACTTGTTGGAGAGAGTGATGAGGGGATGCACGAGAGAAGTAAAGGAATTGGGTTACAAAACTTTGGTCAGACCATTGGAAGTGTAGTATGGGACCCACATTTTGAATATCAAATACAGGAGTTGGAGAAGGTGCAAAGAAGGGCTGCTAGATTTGTTTTGGGAATTATCGCAGATTGCAATCAGTGACAGATATGATAAAGGAGCTGGAATGAGATTCATTGCAAGACAGGAGGAGGATTAGGAGGGTAATGGGAGTGTACAGGACGTATACTGGCGATGAGGCTTGGAAAGATATTGCAGTAGGTATGAAAAGTAGTGAATGGAAGGGAAAAGATGACCATGACCACAAGCTGGCACTCGATTTCAGGCACAAGAGGGTGGGAAGATATTCTTTTTAAGGTAAGGGTGTCAGGGATTGGAATGAGTTACCAAGGGGAATGATGAATAACTTACCTAGAACATTAAAAGAATTTATAGTTAAAATTTGTAGAAGGCAGATGTAGGTGGGTGCAGGATAGGGGGAAGTTGGGTGTGTAGGTAAATTGCAATCGCAGCGTGTGCTCCATTGCAATTAAATTAAATTTAAAAAAATTAAAAAATCTCAGACAGAAAATGTCTATGTTTTGCGTGACCTATATTGGTCTATTCGCATAAAATAAAATAAATAAATAAAATTAATTGAATTAAATTTAATTGTTTAATTAATTTGCGAACTAGATCGTTCAATAATGTGCTAATTTCTCTAACCGACCTCCTCCACTGTGTGTATCCCCACCATGCCTACTGCCACACGTTCGCTCTCCCCCCCCCCCCCACATGCTTCTCACCAAATCAGCTCCATATCGAGAAACGGTCGGCACCCGTGAACCGGAAGTCATCGGGAGCCGCTGATCGGCGCGGGCTATATAAGGGCTGTCACTCCGAGAGCCGACACTTCGTCGGAATATGAAGTAGAAGGGCGACTTCGAAACTTCACATCAAATTGACTAGCTCATGCTGAGAGGAAGGGGCGGGGTTCTAGAACATTTTAAACAATTAAGAACTAGCTAATCGAATATTGTCATTATTAATTAAACCAACTCATTACAACACCGTCATTGCCGTTGCAACACGTTGATAGCAGGATCTCTCAAAAGATTCCTCTGTGTTGTCCGTGATTCGACTGGAGCTTACCTAACGTCCCCTGACGGTCATCTGGGTCCCTGTTCATTACTCCGGCGCCGTGCGTAACGCCTGCAAGCAGACCACCTGCCACGCTGATTTCCCCGCGGAGCCCTCGTGGCACAAACACGGCCACCCCGGCAATCCTACGTCGTAATACATCCCAGCTCTTTTACTGCGGCTTGATTGACGGCTGTTTCGGCAGGATTACAGTCTAAAGCGTATGTACGTGTACTCGATACTATCTACTCTTTACATCATACCCTGCGTGACGAGAATACGTAACATCATCGTTTCAGAAATCGGAATTTACTCAATGCAGTGCCAATTTATGTCAAACACCCGACAGCGGAAATTAAACATCGGGTTCCCATCTCTGTTTTACGCTCTTCCATTAACTTTCTGATGACCTCTCTCCAACATGGTTGCGACTGACAAACAGGATATAAGCTGCTTAAACGATGCTGATGATAAATGTTTGCAGATTCCAATAGCTGATAATGTCTCTAGTCTTCGCGAAAAGAGGATACATGAAAGAATTTAAATCAGCCAGCAGTTTCTAATTCCTTTTTACGTAAATTAAATTATTTTTTCTCCCACTCTGCTTAAGATAAAACTCTACAGTTTCGAAAAAATAATTCTGTGCTTCAGCACAATAAATAGTATGTATTATAGGCAAAGCTAAGTCACGAGTGAGACACAGATGACCAGAAGTATTAATGAATCTAACGTAACACTTTTTGGCCAGAAGGTGTATAATTTTGTCTCAAATGTATTATTTGGTTTCGGGAGAGAAAAATCATTAAAGTTCATATTTTAGAAACATCTAGATTACTATTACTCTGCGATTCACTAGAAGTGGGTGTTGGAGAGTGCATTGCACCTATCCTATTGTGTAATCGTTTGTCCATATGAAGCGATATACGGGATATTGCAGGAGGCGCCCATCCCGGCATTCGCTAGGAGTGATCTTTGAAAACCATGTAAAACTCGGGTCAGGATGGCCGGAGCAGTTTTTCGAGACCTAATGGTTTCGGATTCTCAGTTTTCTCTCTCTATGAATCCTTCCTATTGCGTGCCCTAATAGCTCGTGGAAAAAAAATGCGTATAGAAATGAATCGGTTCTGGTACTGATTTCTCCCATCTTATTATCATTCATTCTATTAGGCTGCTAATTATAATTCAGAATGTTTTTTCTTTCATGTTTTTATGCCTCATCGATGTCGTAATTGAGGATTTGGGACAAGGTGTCGGAAGGAATTCGGAATGATTTCGGTAAACCATGAAAAATCGAAATCTGGATGGTCGGCCGGGGATTTTAACGCACTTCCTCCAGAATCCCAGATCCAAACGTTACCGCTTACGCCTCATGCTAGGTTATTCGGAAGGGGTTAATTGTATGTGTTGCAACACATTTTTATAATTAGTTATTGCTGACAATCACCAAAGATCATCAACAGCTAAAAAACAAACAGTTGATCTTGACAGCGAGAAGTAATTCACTAATGACAGTCGACAATCACCAATCCAGGCCAGAATATGGATTTTTGACAATCGCTGGGAACTTTTTGCAGTTAGTAGTGAATGTAGGAGGTGTAAGCTGTCCTTCCAATTTCGCCCAAATGTAAACTATCCTGGCATTGGTCGCCAAATGCAAGCTAGCAATTATCCTCGCAAATGGTCAGCCAAGTGTTAGCTAACCATTCCGTTAGTGGTTAACGTCTGTTATTTAGAGTAGATTGGCACAAGTTCTCCTCTTTCAACACATGCAAGCCCTTAGATCGGATAAAATAATTGAGAGACGTGCTGACATAGTCTGGAAATGAAAAAACTCACTGTTCTGGTCGAAATATTACTGAATTTAATTAATAACGCTAATTGACACAACTTCTAAGACACTTATGTTACATTGACACAAGTTCCTCATACATTTCACAAGCTATTTTAGCATGTGTACACAGCGCATGAACTGGTTCCATACAACCGGCTCACACACTGCCCGCGCCCTGCCATATAACAATGCAGGCGCCCAACCAACAACGCGTCGTGCGCAGCTGTGCTGCCCGGCGTCAGATGGTTACGTAAATATCGCAATTCCATGCTACCCCGGTTACTAAACAAACTACAGTCTGTGGGAACCAAACATATTACAAACAAACTTAAAAACATTAATACAGTTATTCAGGATACTTATAATTAATAAGTGCTAAATCATTCAATAATAATAATTATAAATTAATAATAAAAATGGGTATCGATATTGTCACACAGTGTTTGATTTAAAAGGAACGTTTCTACTTCAAAAAGTTTTCCTGATACCACTATAATCATGAGTCCAATAGTCAGCACTGATAACTTTCCACTATGCTATTCCGCGGTATCTGATACATCAGTATAAATCCCAAGAATCTCATAAACTTACATCATCCCTTTAAATAGTTCGTAGTCACAGTAGGTCACCAGGTAGCGTGCCAAACCAGTCCAACACAAGAGGTGGATAAATAATTTAAAAAGTCATCAAGTACGAGATCAGGAAGTTAAGTCCACCACACATTTATTACAATAACTTAGAACATCGAACCGGTTGGCCACTACCACATCTTGAATATTAAGGCTAATCGAAACTTCGTCAACCGTAGATTGCAAGATTCTTCAGATAAAAGGAAATTAACAATTAAATCAGCTTTACACCAAATATCACAGTTAATGTTCTTCTGTATTCCTGCACTGTTCAAACTTTATGTAACACACGCATTGTTTCGGCTAAACACATTCAGTTCTCTTCAAGATGTTTAATACACCGTACTATTCCTATAGCGTCTCACGCTACGCGACGCGAGCCGTCTGCTACCATAGTTCGGTTACGACTGACTTGAAACAATGTATTCGTACGCTTATCCAGGTACTATTTGCGGTTCGGCGGAATTTGACTGTTATGTTACAAACAGGAAGGAATTTGGCATCTCCCTTTGAAGAAACCATAGCAGCATTACCCTGAAGCGATTTCGGGAAACAATGCAAAACCGAAATCTGCATAAACAGACGAGGATTCGAACCCACGTCCTCCCGAATACCAGACTTAAGCGTTAACGCTCATCTACCGGGCTCGGTCGGGAGGATAAGTAAGAAATTATTAATATAAGTATTGAAATGCCACTGAAATAATCACCAAAATCCATTCCCAAGAAATGTATGCCTCTACAGGTTTATCGTCAAGACTTGATTCCAAATACATAATTCCTTTAAATGGATCATCTGGTGGATAGTTCCCGGAAGAAATGTTGATTTTCAAAAAACCCGACTAAATAATGGCAGATAGTGTGATTAAAGCAGCTGAAGATTATTATTATGTATTAATTGATAAGATTGTATCATATGCCCCGGTGGTAGTTTCCTTGTACAGCTACTTTCACGTTACTGGAATTTTGGCTTCCAGGTAACAGGTTCTTCAAATCCTCTGTTAGTTTCGATTTCTGAATCTCTTACCCACAAACGAAACTTTTACCACTCCCTGGTGATAATTGGCGAGACTAGCTTTTTTTCTGTTTTTGCTTACCGCTTTACACCTCGTCGACGTCGATGTTAGTGTAGCCTTAGAGGGGGGAGAAGTTAAGACACAAGGAACGGAATAGAATTCGGCAATGGGCCTTTGAAGGAAGCATCTCGGTATTTGTCTGGAGTGATTTGGGGAGACCATGGAAAACCCAGATCTGGATTCCCAGATGTGGATTCGAACCCGTGCCCTCCCGAATGCGATGAAGAACGTTACCGCTCACCCACCACTCTAGGTGTGAGAATGGGTATAAAGAGCTTGCAGCTATACTGAGTACGTGGAGTAGTGTACCGCATTACTAGAGTGACCGATGAAAGTGAAAGAGATCCAGGCAGGAATCTGAATAGTTGTTCAGAGAATCGAGGAAAAGTTATTAAAGATCATTGATTTATTGAGACATATGTTAATACCTTTGCTTCATTGCTAATCGTTTAGCGATACAGTGGAGAACACTTTATGTTTTTTTTTTTTTTTTTTTTTTTTTCAATTACGTTGGGGCACACACGCTACGGTAGGAATATGGTACATCCTCACCTTCCCATATCACGATTTTGTTTCACCACCCACCTACCCTCCCCCTTTACGAATTGCAAATTTAAACTCCGTCAGTGTTTTTGGTAAAATGTTCTTGATTTATCTTGGTAATTTATTCCAGTCCCTGACGCCCTTAAAAACACAAAAAAAATTTCCCACTCCCTGAATTCAAGTGGCACCTTATGATCATATCTTCCCCTCCATACAGAACTCCTAATCCTTCTGATAATATCCATCCATGCACTATTGCAATTGTAAGCCTAAATCAAAACAAAGACAGCCTCCAGCCGCCTTCTGTCATCCAATAACTCCCAACCCATCTCCTTCAGCATGTTGTGGTCCTGTTCTATCATAGGATCTCAGGCCACCTGTACAAACTATGACCAGCGGGTTTGCCTCAGCATTCACCCCGCTGGCCGTATGGTAACCATAGCGATCTAACCCCGAAAGACGAACCTAGCTAACGTTCCGGAGCTAGAAGCTAGCAGGCTACCATGGACCCAAGATCCCCGAGCGGTATTAGGATGATGGCTGGATAGGTCAGATTTGCTTACTTGAATATTGTTATTCCGAGAGGGATGGCACCCCGAGAGGGTTTAGGGCTTCTGTGGAGTTTATGCTAGAACTAGTAATGACACAGGGTTTGGCTTAAGGAAGATATTTACAAATGCTCCCACAGAGAGGAATGAACAGAAAGGTTACTAGACAGATCCTCGCAATAGATTACGGCTCATTGGAACTGGATGGTACGCTTACATTTCGTGACGACAGAGGGTGCGGAGGCTGGCTAGTCCCTGGACTCGGGTCGAGAATTCTCCCGACTCGTCAATTGAACTTGAACTGACTAAAACACTGACTGACTCCCCTACAGGTTGATCGGTCTATATACCTCTCGCGGACCTGTGGTATGAACCAATATGGTAACGATCTTCAAGCGTTACCTAAAAAGGTTAGCGCGGCCGCCGATTAACCTTAAATGGCTTCACGCGCGCCCTCTATCCGATGGGGCGCCGATGACCGTATAAAGTACCAGTACTGGCTCATGCCCAAACTTGGTGTTAATTCTGGTCTTAGAACATGGCTTGGCCAAAACAAGCATATCAGTCATTGATCGCATTCTGTGGTAATTTCTGCAAACAAATATCTAGCTGCTTTTCTTTGTACCCCTTCCATCTCCCGAATGTGATACGTACAATCTGTATCCTACAATACGATATTCGATTAGTGGTTTGACAAAGGTTTTGTAACTCAGTTCATTCTGTTTCCTGGTAAATACCCTTTTCACAGTCTCCAAAAAAATTAAGGATTTTTTTAACACCTTCCTACCTTGTACCCAATGTGACCTGTCCAACTAAGTTTACTGTCAAAGGTTATACCAAGATATTTACTGTTAAGATCTTCGACAAGCAATTCCTTCCCTACCCTTATCCATCGAAACTCTGTACTCTTTTCTCCATGTAAATAATATGTTGACTCTTCTTGGCATTTATTTTCATTACATGTTTAACTATCCAGGTAGATATCCTGTTCAGATCCTGTTGTAGCTGTTCAGTTCTTTCCCGGTTTCGTATGATCGCATAATAACGACCGTCTCTTTGCCAAAAATGGTTTTCGTGTGCGTACCTGCGTGCACATAAACATTACACCTCATTTTAGTCGTTATTTCTTAGAATTAACATTGAACGTTGAGAGGCGTCGCGTGAGCTGAATTATATATATATATATATATATATATATATATATATATATATATATTCTTCACGCAACATATTTTTTACATCGACGATAATCATACATATTATTTCCATAAGATGTTTTTTTGTCGCAATGCATTATCTCCCTTCATACCAAACTGAAATCGATAAATTATGTATCATTTTAAAGCTTAAGATATCCACTTTTGTGACAGGATATTTTACCCTCATAGGGTACATTTGTTTGCATCTCAAGCCGTTTATCTCCCTGGATATCTTTTTTTTTTTTTTTTTATAAGAGTTCAACCCTTAAAGTATGAAAGTATTAATGGTTCTACACGTGGTGGCACGAGCCATTACTATCAAAGCGAAATCGATAAGCGAGGCATCATTTTAAAGACCAAGATGACCGTTTTGGTCACATGATATTTTATAAAAGGAATTTGACCCTTAAAAGACAAAAGTATCAATATTATTTCTACAATGGTTTTTGTTTTTTAATTACGAGCCATTTATCTCCTTCGGTACCTAACCGTAATAGATGAATGACATATCGTTTTAAAGATCAAGATCTTCAATTAGGTAAAATCATAAATTAAGAAAGAATTTTTCGTAAATTTATGCTTAAAGAGGTCGCGCGTATGAGGCAGTTCAGAGCAAGTGCCTAGATTGCAGCAACAGATATCACAGAGATGTCAATAAACTGATTCTTAATATGTTGTACGTATTTTGTAAGTAATATGTTGTAAGTATTACACTAAACAAATAAATATTTGGTACAAAAGAACGGTTCTAATTATCATTATATTAAAAGCACTCAACCTCACTATTCAACGTATTTTATTCGCGAGATGTTCACACGGGTCGTCTAGTTTAGTATTAAAATATTAATTTAAATTTTAACGCCGCTTAGGACGACAATGCATTAACATGATATTTGATTAAATCATTCAAGGAACGAGTTTAAATCTCTACTAGATACCTACTTAGGTCCGGATCATAGTGTCGACCGCAAAACTCAGTGGACAGGTTCCCCTGGCCGCTGCGGGTACCCGACTGACCGCAACCGCAACGCTGGTAGCCGCACAGATAACTGAAGGAGAAGAGCCAGGCCGCCCCACTGCTAACTGCAACTTGCGGGGCCGATTCCGTTACGAATGTGGCCGCTGAGCATCATGAGAATGGCCTTCCCAGACACTGCAAGGTAGTTAAAATGACATCTTCGGGTTTTGAGAAATGTTTCTGAAAATGTATCCTCGAAAACAGGTGCTTTTAATTAGATACTGCGGTTGTATTTATTTGTTCGTAATATATTGTTAAGCATACTCTTGAGAAAAAATAACAAAGATTTTGCTATAGCAATTTAGATAGCTGGTTATTGAACGTTGTGACATATATGCCACATGTAACCAGTCCACCACGGTCTATAGTATTTCCTAATTACAGTTGTTTATTATAAATTTTCTGTTTTCTTGCAATGGTGATTCAAACAGTGATAATGAAGCCTTGTTTCGGAACTTAGAGAGTCAATTGTTATTGCGCGCAAGAAAGGCTCGCCAGCTAGCAGCTGCTGCGCAGTACAATACACTCGTCACGTGGCTATAATACATTCAGGGCAGTCCTCGGGAGGTTGTGGAACAGTTCAGACATGGCGTAAGGTTATAGAGTGCTGAGACAGCAGTCTTTGCTTGAATGGAATGAAAAATTTGAATATGATTTGAAGAATATTGATAGCAAATAGGAAATTTTGAGAAGATTTGTGTGTTTTTTATTTGTTCTGCAACAAGTACATAATAAATTGAGTACATGTTGTATTATTATTTACTACAATAATAACACCCTTCAATAAAGTCTGAAATGTTGAGTAAAAGGAAGTGAATTTGAAAAATAATAAAAAGTAAAATTAAATTTTGGCAAAGAGAACAGTGGAGGTAAGAACCAGCTCGTACACTCGAAACAGAAGAGGGCCAAGTGTTAGAAGCTAGAGTAAGGATGTTGTAACGTATGGACAAAAATAACATACATAACAGAAATACCCGTAAGGCAGCGAACGTGTTGTGGGTCTGGTCAGTGGTCATGAATTGTTCCCAGTTGTTGGGCAGTTTATGTGGGTATATGATTGCTTCGTCCAGGGTCTACCCTTTGTAATTGTTAACTTTCTTCCTTATCATACAAACAGTTTATATATATATATATACATACACATAAAGACACTCGTCAAAACAAACGGATGTGAATGCGTATGTGTAAGTGCAGGTTCATGTGTATGTGATTCATGTGAGAGTGGTCACACCCAGAAATATTCTGACGTGTGGGTGGAGACTTTCCCGTCGTATTGATGAAATGAATTCCTCTCGGGCGTCCAGACGGATGGTGTGAAACAACGTTTCGACAGCTGACTCTGCTGTTTTCATCAGGTATCTGGTAACTGTTGCATGCTGACTGCTGTCACTGCCTCGAGACAGTGACAGCAGTCAGCTTGCAACAGCTAGAAAATACCTGATGAAAACAGTAGAGTCAGCTGTTGAAACGTCCTGTTACACCATCCGGCTGCACACCCAAGAGGACTTCATTTCAGAAACATTCTGTTTGAGGAATGTTTTCGTCGCTGCTCCGCTCCTCCCATCAACTTTAATGAGTGACGGTTGTATTTTATCTGTCCCTTCCATATCAATGTCACCTCACAACATTTCGAATTAATCCATTATTGCTAATCATACGGGCACCTATGTTTTTACAGATACACACTTAAATATAGACATAAAATAACTTTGTACTTTTTTAACTTATCCGTTTTATTCTCACTTTTGGTCAGTTTTAAACACTTTTGATACTTTGTCTCTGTCTGGTTCCGTGAACTGTATCCCTGAGTCGATTGAGAAGAGGACCTTGAAGTAAATTGTGGACGGGAAGACCATTTCTATAATCAAGGTGGTGCAATTTTTGCTTTCCTCACGTTGACGCTTCTTCGCGTTTCATAAACGATAAGAAAAGGATTTCAAGCAGTTATCCCACAAATATCAGCTTAATAAAATGTCATATAACATTACGTTGAGCTACATCCAAACTAAAGCAGATTCACTTCCAAAGTAGCGCTACCATGTAACATGTGAAACTACCATACACGTCCGCCCAAAAAATGAATTCTTCGTTATGTGGGTTCCTTATGCCTTACTGGGAAGACCAGAGTGAAAATCGTATACCTGCAATTTTCATTCAGTCGATAACCTTTTTAGACTTTCCTTTTAAACTTGCAAAAGGTCACAAATATTTAAAAACTAATAAAAAACAATTTCCCCGCTATTTAATTTACATTTTCTTTTTTATATAGATTCACCAATCGGTGTTATAATATATTTTTCTCAGAACATTCAACCACAACAAAATTTATGAGGTAATTTATCTCCACTAAAAATCTAAACTCTACGTTGTTTTCTGTTACGTTGGCAAAATTCTTAACGTTTCTAAACGTTCCATAACTGTCTCTAAAATGTTCTCTTATTTTCAGGTACGTTGCGCAATGATGATTAATAAACGTTCCTAGAAGTTCCTTCCATTAATTTGCAAATATTACACAATCATAAATAACACGCTCTTTCTTCTACAATTTACAGCTTCACTGAAAATGAGTAGCTGCTACTCATTAAATTTGTACGTTCGTTCCCTAACTAACTAATGACCTCTCTGGGTCTCACTAACAAGGTACTATTAATTTGCCTCTTCTGACATGAATGGGGAGGGACTTTTCTCAAGTCGTCATGAACAAACGGCGCCGACAAAACTTAAGTCCCCTCAAAAAATGCACACACAGGCAAACTCAGGAAACAGCCACATGCACGCATTATACCTACTCAAAAATTTAAATGAGCAAAGACATACGCCCATTCGCTGACAAATGGTCAAATCATCCCACACACGTACTGAAATGATCCTTAACTATGCGCGCACACTCCGGTTCTGATTATTTTGTGAAAGAACTCCTCTCTCAGTTTTCTCCTGCTTTCGTACTTCTGCTTAAATTTTTTCTTCTGATGTAATTTATCGACGCGTCTCCACAATGTCGTTGTTGCATGGAACTTCTCTGGTGCAACTTTTTGCCCAATTTTGATGTCAGCATTGCGCCATTCGGTTAAACCACGAAACTGACTGTAAAAGAAAACTAAAAATTGGTCCTTAGTCTCTTTGATAAAGCCCTAAAACCCCAAAAAACACAGTACATTATCGATAAAAAATTCTTCACTGTTTTTCTGCCAGATAAGTTGTGCCTTACACGACGTTTCGACAGCTAGCTCCGCCTTCTTCATCAGGTGAAATGGTAGGTCGAAGTTGCTACTGAGAACACACGTCACAGACTGTGAACGCCTCGGAATTCTGGTTAATGTAAATACCCTGCGACCAGCGAAGGCCCACTCATATGCGTGTTGCCACGGTAACAACTTCGACCTACCATTCCACCCGATGAAGACAGCAGAGTTATCTGTCGAAACGTCATGTGTGGCATAACTTATCCGGCAAAACACCAGAGAAGAAATTTTATCAGCTGTACGCGGGGAAAGACTTAATTTTTACAATACATTATTATTCCTTTGTACTTAACCTTCGCAGTGGTGCAGGAGCATTGGTTGAGGGCAATGGCCAACTCTCCTCGTCGCGGGACTTTAGTGGCCGTGCGGGCGCGGTATATGACGCCTCGCGGGGCCCGTAGCCGGCTCGAGTAAGGAGAAGTGTCGGTGGAGTTGACGGCCCGGCTTTTGCAGAGAGCGACACGGCGCTGTCGCGATATTTCGGCGCCGGGACGCGTCTCCATTATTCATGAGCCCGGCGCGGCGGCCTGCGCGGCGGGTCGGGTTGCGGTGCTGGGGATCGCCCGCCCTCGCCGCCTCTAATTTATCAGCGCCGCGCAGCCCCGACCTTCCCGTCCTTTCACCTCACTACCCAGCTGCCGCCGTCTGCCCAGCACCGTAACACGCCAGCACATGTGGTCGCAAACTCTAATAGTCGCCACACGATTCAGAGCCATCAGTACAAAACAAATTAACATAGGGGAGAACGGGGGAGTGGGAGCCTACGGATAATAGGAGCCTATCCTGAATAATTTGAATATCGCGTGCCAGAGACCTTCTTTGAAGGCTCCCTAGAGGGCATCAATCTTCCTTATTACAATCGGTGGCTCAGTCGATACAGTGCATTTTCGGCTGTCCGACTGTAATTTTTACTGCTATTATCTCAAATAGGCGAGTTTGCTATATTGCTTACGAAGTTATCTTCATAAATTGTAATGGTTGCGTGATTAATGTAGTTTAACTGGAGCTGTGCGAAACGGGAGCGAAAAATTATATTATATATTTTTGTATTTATTTTGTTTTTTAACAAAAACCTTAATATGTGGGGTAATGAGAGCCAAGAGCAAATGGAAACCTTAGCTTAGCTCTGTTCACCCTAAAATATCGTCTACGCCAAAACTAGGCCACCAAAACCCCAAAAAAATGCTCGTAAAAAATCTGCAATCGGAGATTTTGACTGATTCACCGCTAAGAAAGCTTTATGAAGACATGGAAAAACGAAGAGAAAGACAAGACAGCAGGCAAGAACGCCGATGAAAAAAAAGGCATTTTGTGTTGCAAAATGAAATTAGTTTAGAAAAACTAAAATACACTCTTTTGTAGCAATGTTAAATAAAATGTCAAAAAGAGTCTTTAAATATAAAAACAGCACTAGGATGTCTCACAATACACTATAACTTTTTTGAATAAGATTAAATTAAGAATAAATTCCCTGGTTAAAAAGTTAACTTAAATATAAGCGTTTGGGGTGCTAGATATCAGTTTTCTTAAATTTTATATCGCTAGCTGTTCGTAAAGGTAGAGTCATAATGTACAAGTAGACACACTTTTTTTCACATTAAAATTAACTCTTTAATCAGTGAATTTATACGTAATTTAAGCTCTATAAGAAAGTTATTCTGAATTGTGGGACATCCTAGCACTGTTGCTACAAAAGGTTGTATTTTAGTTTTTCTAAACTATAATTTTATTTCAAACTTTTTAATTCACAGTGGAAATTTCAGGACTCAGATATAAAATTATGGTGTTGTTATCGGATCTTAATACATTTGCCAAATTTCAAACAATTTAGTCGTCACGAAATGGGTGAATATAGAAAACAAATATTTTATTGCATTCAACCATTTTTCCTGACAAAGTAATGAGAATACCAGGACATGGGTATAAAAACATTGTATTGTTATCGGTCCTCAATACATGTGCAAAATTTCAAACAATTTGGATATGTAGAATCGGGTTAAAATTCATTTCTAAGATTCTATTACCATCAGCCACTTTTCTATTGTTACTGTCAAAGTAATGAGAATATCGGGACATACATATAAAACTGTTGTATTATCCCTGGATTCTAATGACTGTGCAAAATTTCAAACATTTCGGGAGCCTTGAAGTGGGTGAATATTGAAATGTAAGAGTCCATTGCATTCAACAATTTTTCTGTTGTCACTGTCAAAGTAATGAGAATATTAGGACATTATTGTGTTGTCATCGGTTATCAATGCGTGTACAAAATTTCAGACAATTCGGACGTCTGGAACTGGGTTACAAATTAGCGATAAAAGTGATGGTTCGTGTATAAAAATCGTTTGTTAGCTTTGATTTACAGAGGAATCAAATGACACTCTCATGTCTCGTGAAGTGTGCAAAAATGTAGCACATCTGGACAGTACAGATTGTGATGATAAACCATTCTTGAATTGTAAAAATTTGAGGTAGGATTACAACAAGTAAATGATTAATGCGTAGATCCACAAGAGTGGAAAGAATTGAATTAATTTTCAGTTTTGTCAAGAAAACTAAAGTTCTGTCAGTATGAAGGATTAATTTGGCTATGGCTCCTATTACCCCATGGGGGACTGCCATAACCCAGTTGACTGGGTAATAAGAGCCATTTGAGTCAGTCTGATTTTTTTTTCTCTTCTGCGAAGTGACCATGTAAGTTTTGTTTTACATATCCCATAACAAATTTAAATTTTAAAACAGGATACACAAAAAATCGTTCCTAAGGCACTCTTAATTCACTTTTTTCCCTTGATCTCCCCTACTGCAGAAACTCCATAGACACAGAGGTCCAGCAGAGTTAAAGGTGATGGCATACGCTGATGACATAATGATAACGGGCGTAGCAGAACAGAATCTGGAGATATAGCTGCGGAGATGGTGGACAGCTGTGGGGAAACAATTTAATTATTGCCATGGAGCCGCGCTCTGGTGCCAATCTTCCTACACACTCATTTTTCCCCGTTTTCTATACCCGCCTACTTTTGCTTGCTACGAATTCCAACTTTGAATTCCTTCAGCGTTTTTGGTAAGTTATTCATTATTTCTGTTGGTAATATATTCCAATCCCAGACCGCCCTTATCTACAAAAGATAATTTTTCCTCACACTTATGCCTCAAATCTAATGCCAGCTTGTGGTCGTAGTCATCTAAATAACAGTAAGTTTAATATAGTTAACATGTTTCACGGTCTTCTTAAGAAACTACAAACCAAGAAAACATTCTTTACCAGTCGTGGCCACCTTAGCAGTCCCGATATTCATATCAAGTAAAGTAAACCCATAATCTAACCTGGAATACAAATAACGGCGTTTTCCAGCGACCTACACGAATAATATTATGATGGCACCTCGTACGCTGAATTGACGTTTAGCGTATCCAATCCAATTTCACGGTACATTTATCGCCAGGCAAACGATATCAATAGGATACAATGGAACAATTAAATTTAAGAAAACTTTTTCACACATGTATCTGCTTTCTGAACTCACATCAAAACCAAAATACCTTATTTTGCTCCTGTAACCATATTCATAGCCCTGTAAATGTATATGAATCACTTTCATCCCCAAAAAAGGAAAATAGACAAAAATTACATAACTGTTCCATAAGCTTGTTTGTCATAAATGTTTTCCGAGTACAGGTTTCCTGTTTACAGGTTTACGATGTTTATACAATTTATGTATTCAGAAAATAATTGATACATTACTATTTCTCAGCATTATCCCCCTTCGTCATATGCTGACGTAGTCTTACCTGGAGCTTATGTGTGGATAGAACTGAACCTTTAAGATCCGATGTTCGACCCTCGCCACCGCTTCAATTGCTGTTCGTGTCACTGCAAACTTTGATTGTTTTACTGACGTGTTTCTGCCTGAAACAAACTTACGAACCGGTGCGTTCATAAATCATAAATTTAATTAGCATGAAATCAATCTGTGTCTGGTGGAGAATTAAAACAGTATAACTGTATAACAATTTTTGACATTAACACTACAATGCGGTGGAAAATCATGAACAATTTATTTTGCTTTTAAACTTAATATCGTAACAAAGAATTGAGAGGTAGGAACAGATTTCAAACAGAGAGCATAAAGCTAGAGTCTAGAACTCTGGTGTTGATTGAAATTGTCCTGCTAGATACAGAACAGAGGCAAGTGACTCGGTTATTCTGAAAAACAATTTTGACGGTGTAAGGCCTTGGTAAATGATCGTTCTAGAACGCGATATTGGCAGCTGAGGAGACGCTTGCACGCTAGACGCAATGTTTGACTTCAAGAACCGAAAGACAACACCCTTTATAAGGAAAAACTGCCCAACACGCGCCATGTAGTAGGTACTATCTCTCATGCCATGCTAGTTAATATTATTAATAATTATTATTACGTATCACGAAATATATCAGTACGATTGGGACAGAACTGTTATTTTTGTTAATGATAACAGTATGTAAAAAATAAAATTAAAAAAGTTTATGAAATCATACTTTCATAAGAAACTTCGCCAGAACAATATCTGTCATTTTTTATTTTTTTTTTTTACCTAGTTTATAATAACCACTTTAAAGCATAATATGTAAACCTTGTTAATCCGAACAGAATGATGTTTATGTTTTAGTAGCCTAAAATGGTTGACTTTTACATCTCCCTTTAACAATGTACAGTTGAGTGCATAGACTTCTCCGCTAAGTGTATTTACGTTTAAGGTGTATATTTTTTCTATAAGCCTGTCGTTTATTTTTCCTGTGAGGAAGCGTTATTGTTCCGACTACAGCAAGTGGCGATGTCGCCTTTATAAGAAGCCCTACGACTCAGTTGTTTTTACGGTTTGCCGGCGCAGAAAATTGCATTTTCATGTGTAAGCTAGTGTTATGTTAAAGAATGACGCAACGCCTCGTAGGGCTTCCAGAAGAACTTGAGGGCTCGCACAAGGGGCCTCGAGTGCCTGCCAAGTCTTGTTAAACAGAGAGAAGCGATCGGCTCCGAAGCAGAGTGCGTTTCGCTGGGTATCGTTGAGAAATAAGCATTGGCTTCAACAGGAACTGTTTACAATACGATAAAACGGCTGTAAATTTATAGGAGTCATTATGAAAATCTGGAACCTCTCTAACCATTAAGTGTGATTAAACATAAAGAATCTTTATTCTATTAATCTAACATTTATACCCATTGGACTGAGCGTGGTGGGTGAACGGTTAACGTTCTGATTTCGCATTCGGGAGAGCACCGGTTCGAATCCCCGTCCGGGCATCAAGATCTGGGTTTTCCATGGTTTCCCCAAATCACTTCAAAAAGGCCGTGGCCGAATTCCTTCCCGTTTCTTGTTCCCAATCCCATTCCGCATCTTATGACCTCGAGGCGTAAAGCCATAAGTGTATATTATAGACCCATTTAAGGGCAGTTTATTTGTGATAAACCCTTTTGTAGAGACGCAAAAATTATTCAGGGAAACTTAAGCTACTGGGATGTCGTTACGATGAGGCATTGGAATGTCCATGGACAATATGAAGAAGTGGCGCTTACCTTTCGTGAATGTAACGAATATCGGATAGCAAAGCTTCTGTTAGAATCTCCTCCATTTAACGGAAATTGACCTAGCACAGGGCAATGGTCAGGCTATCAATGTCTAACACAAGCTGTCTAAATATTACATAAAGCAGGTGCGGCATGTAGGTAAATAGCGCTTTGTCCGAACATAACTTCTCATGCAATGTAATCCTCTCGGGTATCCAGCCGGATGGTGTTGTAGAAACACGACGTTTCGACAGCTGGCTCTGCTGTTTTCATCAGGTATCTTGTAGCTGTCGCAAGCTGACTGTCACAGCCTTGACTCGCTCTGGAGCGTGCCTTCCAGCTGAAGGTTTAAGGAGGTTCGATGGTTGGCTAAGCCAGTCAAGGCTGTGACAGTCACCTTGCGACAGCTAGAAGGTACCTGATGAAGACAGCAGAGCCAGCTGTCGAAACGTCGTGTTTACACAACTCCATCCGGCTGGATACCCGAGAGGATTACATTGCATCAGTACGCCTGGAAAGTCTCCAATCACACATGACTTCTCATAATTTCCGATATCGCTAAAACTCTAAATAAACATGTTCTCTTGCAATATGTAACATTTTTCTAGGTCAGTACAGTACAGTATTTAATTTTGAACAGTCTGTTTTCAAATATACGTGACTATTATATTTACAGCTACTATTTTAAATTCTGAAACTCTCGCATCAATCGGTAAATTAATTTAATTTTTGCTTCTAATAGCATTGATTCTAAATGTTACTTGCATTTTTAAGAGTGAAACCTGTGTTGCTTGGCTCTCCATGGTGGATTTCATGAATGCACGCTGGTGAATAAATATACTTACAAAATATTTCATGTGTATTTTGGACTCATCTATTGTACCACAGCATCATTCCAGTATCACGTTTGCGTGGGGAGTGATATCCAGTGACAAAGCGAATGGCCGTTGCTTTTACCTGTTCCACTTTGAAGCGGTCGGCGTACATCACTTCATTATTCAAAACCCAGGACGGGCCACAGTGAATTATTTGCCACAGTGACCTACGCGCCTGAAACGTTTAATCTGAAACGAATCTCAGCTGAAACTGGAACAAAGCATCTGCGGAATCCAGTTGTCGGCGGAACTAATGCGATTAGAGGTTAAATATTAAAAGCTTAATCTCATGCACATGCTGCAGCAAACCATTTAATCTAAAGAACATCTCGTTCCACAAGTACTCATTTTTCGACTATCCTAGAAAAACACATCGATCTTTCCCATGTAACAGACTTCGCTGCAAAACTTGTTGCGCCAATTCAGCTAGCACTATCTATCCCAATCCAATATAAGGGGATGTTTTCCCATTATTGAACATTCCGCTTACTCTCCTCATTTGCCAATTCAGCTGCCTTCATTGCACAGCTTGTTACATCACCCTCACCACCAAACCACTGTCAATCGGAATGAATGGCCATAGGCAAACAGTTTACACTGCCATCCTGCATCATCCGGCGGTAGCCCATGTTTTACTATCTATCTCAATACCTGTTTCACAGATGAAGGCTGTCAGAGTTTTTCACGTTACTACTACCCATTCGAAACTCCATTTGTGGGTACTAGCCTACCAACATCACCGAGCGTGATTGGTGAGTGGTTAGCGCTCTGGTCTCGCATTCGGGAGGACGTGGTTTCGAATGCCTGTGCGGGCATCCAGATCTAGGTTTTCCATGGTTTTCCCAACTCACTCCAGGCGAATGCAGGATGCTTCCATCAAAAGTTCATGGCTGAATTCGTTCCCGTTCCTTGTCATCAGTCCTTTCCCGTCTCTAATGACACCGACGTCGACAAGGCATAAAGCGATATGCATAAAAAAGACGTATAATAGAAACCAGGTATCACCATAGACTCAACCACCGTTAAAACTCTCCCTTATACATGTCGCCAACAATTTTTTAAAATTTATTCACTAGCTTCTAAGCCTGTCAAAATTTAAGTATTTAACGCAGTATTTTGGTAATTTATTTCTTCACAGTTGCTTAACTAAATACTATTGTTATTAAACAACGCTCATAATCTTGAAAATGATGTACCGTTACAAATATTTCTTAGCGTATTGTAACAACGGTATCTCTGGACGTGGACTATATGAAAACATTTATCTTGGAAGACTATAAAGAAAAAAATGCACATAATAACAAGAGAGAGGACACGGTGCTAGGAGTGGGAAGATATTCTGCTATGTCCTTTTGAAGGAACCTCCTTAGCATGTGCCTGTAATGATTCATGTATACCGTACAAAAGTCTAGATGGCCTTACCAGGATTTGAACCGCGTCCTTGCGCATGCCAGGCGCCAGTATTACCGATGACCCACTACGCTCGCTCTCTCTAACATAGTTTTAAAACAAAACTTTGGGTTCAAGATCTAACTTGGGTTTTATTTCCAGCGTTTTTCACATATATTAGTTATAACGAGGATTCGGATCTTTATGACCAAAAAAAATTCAGAAATATGCAGGAAAATATGACCTTAACATTGGGTAAATATGATCTAAAATGGCAAAATATGACCAAACATTTAAATTTACTATACATAAAACATGCTCAATTAAATATCATTTATTTTATCTGGTAGTGTCGCTTTCATGTAGATAGCATAATTTGCTTCCGTGCACTCGCTGCACCATTGGGAAATTAAATCGTTTTGTTGAAGTCACTTTAATTTCAAATAATTTACAGAATAGAACTGTTGCATCTGTAATAAAATACTCCTCTCTAAATTTCCTTACGTAACAGAAAATTTTACTTTCTCCATGGCGGTAGGTCTACTCACTGATCGACTGCAGAATTAACGGTGGCAGGATATTTCATTGAGACATTTATTGACGCGGATCGACACAGGCATGCTTCTGCTGCATTGTTGAGATTGAAAGGCAGGCGGAACATTACGTTTAGAGCAGTGTTTCCCAACCTTTTTTTGCGTCATGTCCCACTTTCAACGATTTTTTTGCCCCCCATAAATAATTTTTAACAAAAACAATTATTTGTTATTAAAGAACTGATAAAGGATGGTTTATGAAAGAAAACACTTTAATATTGTCATAAAACACAGTAAGTAAAATTAAAAAATATATAATGAAATACTAAAATTCAAATTCAAAAGATTTATAATAAACATTTATTATGGCAATTAGTGTGATCCCTTTTAAGAATTTGCTTTTTTGCCTATATTTTGTAACCATATCTGGCATTGCGGTTTAAATAACCCAAAGAGGAAAGCGGTAAAGTCGTATCAAGTCAATTTCTAAATTGCCCTCTAAAAAAACAAATTGCCCCCCCTGTGGGGCGTGGGCCCCACGTTGGGAAACACTGGTTTAGAGAGTGACAATAATGTATAACTTTCACTGGTGAATTCCGACCACAGTGAAAATTAGTTTTTTCCCATCTGTATAGCAAAAGTACAGTCTATGAATACATATTTTTTAAATTTATTCTCATCTATATCTAGTGAATTCCCGGTACTATTAAAAAATTACCAGATTTTTCCTCAAAATATGACCATATGACCATAAACATCATCGAAATACGAGCAAGACTAGGAAAATGGTTTGAATATACATTTATATGTCATATAAAATACATTTAAACACAGTCAGAAACGTTGAATCAGCGTTTAACTCAGCATTTCATATCAAAAAGAAGGCAGGAAAAAATATGTCTTGTCCTAAAGATCCGAACCCTTAGTTATAACATATCAAGTAGGTTGCAATGTCGATTATTCTTTTCAGACGGTGGTGTAGGTAAGGTTTTATAAGCGTCATCCAGTGGTAAACTATGCTCAATAGAGATTTTAGGCGATTTAAGATCACTGAAATTCAAAAGCCAAAGGAACGGAGAGGATTTTCATACTACTTAAATGAGCCAAGTATTTTTTTCATAATAGTCTGAATTCTTATATTTAAGAATGTCCTTTATTTTCTCACACGTTCACCGATCGATGTTTACAAAATCTAAACGGAAGATCCACCGCATGCAATGTTAATAACAGCCCTTGAAATTATTCTATCATCTTTTGGATCAATTGTTGGTTCAATATATTATTTGTCGCATAAATAAACTCTTCGAAGAAAGTTTTCTGTAAATGTTCACCCAAAAGAAGCTCTCTACCTTGTCTCTTTTAATACTTGCATACATGTTACGCAATCCTCCTACTAGTTTTCAGAAATTTAATCTTGCTTCCTGTAGTGAAACTGCGCACAAAGTAACGCGTGTGTCTGTCTTCACTCTTCTCAATACATTAACATCGCTTCATAGACCGATAGTGAACAATTTAAATATTTTATGCACTAATGCTCTTTAAACGATTCAAAAATTCTCAAATATCGCCCTGACACAAGCCCAAGTAACGTTACAAGGTACAAAGCCTTTTCTAAAATGTGTTTGTTCAAGCTCTCATCGTCTGAATAAAGTTATTACATTTTTTGATGAAGCTCTTTATCTCTGACAGATTTTGTTGGGGGTCATCAACAGAGCATCAATTTATCGTTAAGCTCACTAAAATATTCTGAAACTTCTCCTTCTTTACGCCGTTCATTGTTATCTGAGTTGTGAAAGGGCTCTGCGGCATTTAAAATAAACATGGATTCTTCTGTGTGTACCTTTGCAGTGGCCATTTTGAAGTAGTAATGTGCCTCATACACTGTATTAAACCCTTGAAGAACGCAAGACAACTTTTCAAACATGCTATTTAAGCTGAACGGAGTTAACAAAAAGAGCCTACCTTAAAGATAAATTTTTATTTACAAACTTTGATCAAGTCTAGGAAAGAAGTTCGTATAACTTTATATATAAAGCACAGTAGTTTATGAAAGTGAAATGTCATTTAACTGTTGCTTATGAAATGTTCCAATTACTTGCAGATAACAGCTGAAGGTGCTCTAGATCACGAGGCGAAACGTGTACAGTGGAAAATATAAAGAAAGAAAAGTCCAGTGGCGTAGTATTAATTAGTTATAAAAACCGATTAACTTGCAGTTGGGAAAAATATCCATAACATTAAGTTGCATTAGTAATTTTGTATTTATTATTAAAAGAAAGATTTTTCGCAGTACAGAGGTTTTACTCCAACACAAAAAAAAAAACTCTGAACGCAGTACTTGATTTCATCTTCCCAAAATATTTCTTACATATTTCAGTTTCGTGTATCTTACTCTTCTGCACCTAATCTTCTCATTGCTGTTCGTGTACTTTGGAGCCAGGTAAACATGGGCCGCCCCTCTTTTCCGCCTTCCTTTAACTTCCCATTCCCGTACAAGTTTTGGTATCCTAGTGTCTTCCATCCTTCTTACATGGCCATAACATTACAATCTTTTTTTTGTTCTATAATTTCATATCATCTTCTTTCACTTCCATTAGCCTTCCTATTTTGGTATTCCTTACTTTTTCTTTTCTTGATATTCTTGCTAATCTTCTCCAGAAACCATTTTCTAATGCTTTCGAGTTCTTAATATGTTTTTGGTTGATTGTCCAGGTTTCTGATCCATATTGACTTAAATATAATTCTTTTCGTTCTATTCATAACATTCTTGCTCCATAGAATTGAATTGAGCATCCAGATTGCTTTCCGACCATTAGTAATTCTTTTATTTTCCTTCTCTTTCTAAAATTTAACCCAAATAGAAAAAATTATCTACGTTTTTAATTTGTACTAGTGATCGCCCAGAGGTCGAAATTCGACCAAAATTCATTAAGTATGTAGTTTCTTTCGTGTAATAATCATTATTTGAATTTGTTCTATTGCATTAGCATAGGTATATACTGCAAAAATTGACGTCGTTGGCTGTGGCATGTACCAATACGTTATTAGCTTGTGTTGTCTGCCTTAATTCCCTGCTACCTATAAAATTAAAATGATACACTCCACGCGTTACTGTATCCTTAATTTTAGCTTCTGAACTAACCATAGCAAATGATAAAATATAATTATGAACGTTTCCAAAATAATTTTTTGACTTTCTATTTATCGATGGTTCATTTGAATTTAGTCCATCATACAATGATTTAAAATATTCATTTTGACTTAAGGCCGGTAAAACTGCTTTAGCTTTATGACAACATGAAGTAAATGCAGTCCTTCCACCTAGAGTGACTCTGATTCGAAATGTTTTGCATTGCAAAACCAGTATTGTAAATTCTAAACTATCAAAATTTCTTGGAATGACATTTAGTCGCATTTAAATGAATCCATCAAAATAATTTCATCATTTTGTATGTTCACTATTTAAATTTGGTCTATTATCATTTTGAATTTCACGCAAATAGGTATTCCTTCTTTTTATCTCTCTCTCTCTCTCTAACGACCTGTCAATGTTCTATATCGAGGCATAATAGAAGTAGCTTCAAACATCTGAATGAAAAAAAAATCCGTATTGAAATTACTGAAATTCAAAAATCAAAAGACCGTTAACAAACTTCAACCTTTTAAATAATAAAAATACCATGTATAATCTGGCAGAATCGCTACATTCCTTTTCGAAATGTCTCTTTTATAACTTCAAAGATTAATCTCTACTTTTTGCGACTCTTTTGTTTCACCAAAAACCACAGAGTATCTCAATGCTGTGAATACACGCCAGATAGTTGGCTCAGATCCGATTGCACACACTTTCGCGAATTATTTTTTTATGTAATAATGTACTTGTAACATGTATTGACTATACTTATTATATTTTTTTTTTTTTTTACTGTTGACCAAGGCCACAGATATTGGCAGAATCGCTAAGTGTCGTTGTCACTAAAAAAACAATTGAATGTAAACAATGAATGTTCTATTTTACGTAATTTAATGTATTTGTAACACATATTATATATGGATTTTAGCTTTCTGCACTTCTCCAAATAAACTTTAACTATGCCAAATCTCACACTTCTCCATGCGCGCAATATTCTTAAAAACGGATCCGAAATTTTCACTTAGCGTATTAATATATACGTAGAAGATTGCATCAATGTACAATTCATCCAGATCATTGGTAAGATATCCTTTTTTATATAGTTATTCTTCCAGCCCCATTTTTTGTATTCTATTGATAGTTGATTAATATTTTTTACACAAAGAATTTATGGGATGATGTAGAGGTGAATTAGAACTAGGAGGATACGATTCCATATTTACGGCGTGGCGTTAATTCTTTTTAAGAGATTTTTGGCACCGCTGAGAATTGGCCCGCTGCCGCGGTATTTTTCACAGGCAATGTACGGCCGGCGTCATATTTCAGAGCAAACCGCACGTAGTTTGCAACTTGTTTGCGTGAGTAACGGCTATTAAAGAGCATTCTGATTGCCAATTTCTGCTAATGTTCTGTTCCTCCGGTTGTAAAGTTCGAGCGCGCTTTCAAATTTGAAGTGCGGCCTCATTATTGGTTTATTGGATTTTTACGCTTGCGTTTCTCCGTGAATTACTCATTTTCTCTCCGGCGTTGTATAAGTGTTTCTACGTGGTACTGTTCTGTGTGGGGGTTATTATGTTTATTGTTACTAATATTCCCATTACAACATAGCCCAGCACCTAGAATCTAATCTGGGCCCTTAATTTCATTATTTTAACATGCATATATTTTTATAACTTATGTATTGAACGTATTCACTTTATAAGCAATGAATGCAAGATAATTAGATTCAAGTTCCAATGTCTTTACTACTTCTACTGTTAAACAGAGTGGGAACCACCACCACTACTACATCTACTAGCACTGTTATTGTTCCTAATATACTACTTACTACTAACATTACTATTACCAGTAATACCACTAGTACTACTAATACTACCATTACCACCACCAATTGTCGCAGCTGCACTTCGGTTCCACTAACTTTCAGTTTTTCTTGTTGTTGTTGTTGTTTTTGGGCGCGTCGACATCGAGGTCATTAGCGCCTTCTTGTTGTTATTGTTGGCGCTCCAAGGGTAAAGTCCCCTGGAACATGCAGCGAAGTCAGCCGCCCAGGCATCAAGAGTTGATCTCCTGGAATACCAAGACGCCCCAGCTGTCACCCTGAAGACGGCCTCTCTGGAGAACACTGAAGTTCCTCCAAAGATTGCTGTAGGTGATTGTCGTAGGATATCTTCCGTCAATCCGGTGTTGTGAACGTCAGATTCCCAGCATCATTGTGCCCGCTGCAGTTGTTTCCGGAATTAACTTCCATTCTTCCACAAGTTATAATTGTGTTCTCTTCTGCTATCTGTCGGAAGACTGTACTATACAGTGATCAGCCAGACGATTATGACTATCTAACTGCTATCGGTATAAATCCGTCCAGGCAAAGAAATGATTGCAGGTCAGACACACGCACGGTGCATGTAGTATCAATGAGCATGCTATCCGTGTTGGAATGGGGAAGGTGCGCGATCTATCTGAGTTGACCGAGGGCAGATTGAGATGGCCCGGAGGCTCGGCACGAGCATTTCGGAAAATGCACGGTTAGTCGGGTATTCGAGGAGTGCTGTGGTGATCAACAAGTGGCGAAACCAAGGTGAAACAACGAACAAAACGTCGAGGAGTTGAGCGGCCACACCTCTTTACAGATATCTGACGTAGTTGGCTGGGAATAGTGGTAAAACAAGACAGGCGGCGAACTGTGGCGGGACTAACATCAGACTTCAAACCTGGGCGGATTACAAGTGTGTCTGAATGCACAGTGCATCCAACACTCCTAACGATGGTCCTCTGCAGCCGACGACCCATGCATCTGCCAATGTTAACACCATAACATCGGCAACTACTACTGCAATGGGCACGTGACCATCGTTACTGGACGTTGGCGCAATGGAAGAGCGTTCCATGGTCTGATGAACCCCGATACCTTCATCATGCCGATGGGAGGTTGCGAATCCGGCGTTTTCCAGGGGAACAGCTTATTTTTCACCTTTATTGCGGAATAGAGACAAGCTGGCGGTGGCTCAATTATGCTCTGAGGAACAATCACGTGGGAATCCATGGGTCCAGTGGAGCTCGAGCAAGGCACCATGACGGCCAATATGTATCGTACACTGGTTGCAGACCACGTATACCCCTTCATGACGACCATGTTTCCCAACGGCAAGTGGCATTTTTCAACAAGATAATACGCCATATCACAATGTCAGGAGTGTGATGGAGAGGTTTGAGGAACACAGTGGCCAGTAGCAGTTGATGTGCTGCCCCCCCCCTTCCCCCTCCTCCAGATCTGAGCCAGAGCGAAGATGAGAACGTGGCGGCAGAACTCATATCCCCCCTCTGCCCGGAATTTAAGGGAATTAGGTGACTTATGTGTGCAGATGTGGTGCCAACTCCCTCCATCGATCTACGAAGGCCTCATTGCTTCCATGCCTAGGACGCGTCGCCGCTGTTATCTGTACCAAAAGCAAACATACCGTCTATTAGGTAGGTGGTAATAATGTTCTGCCTGATCTGTGTGTGTTCAGTGCAATATGTTGTCTGCGTATTGAATGAATGAAAGATGATGGAAAGGAGAGGGTGGAACCTGATACTGGTGCAGAAGGGACGAGTTGCCACAGGAAAGGTTGCTAAATATTGATAAGTTGAACAGGAAACACACGAGACCAACTGCTCACAGGTTTCAATGAGAAAATAAAAGTCAGTTTTCTGGTCTAATGCTTAGTCAAGCTTTACACCTTTAAAACTTCTCTAACGATGAAACATAGTCCTTTGGCTCCGTTTAATTGCTACATATTAAATTTTAACTACCGGACATATCACTTTTATAAGCGCAAACGTTCAGTCAGGCACTGTTTGCGAAAGCAATAACGGAAGATTTATGAAGTGATGCATTATTCTTTGTCATCAATCTACGTCAAATCATTTTTCAGATTAACAGTTTGGCATTTATTAAAAAAAAAAGAAGAACGTAGAGGTTACTGCGAAAAGTAGTGTACACGAGATAAATTTCAAACTAAACTTTCCTGTAGTATATTAAAGGCAAAGGCGGGTATCTAATTCATACAAACCAAGTTTATAACCTCTTCTCCATGTCCACGTTATTTACTCGCAATACTGTCTGCGCAACCATCAATCACTCTTCCGGCCTTCTGTTTTATGCATCCGATGCTCTTTTTAGCGTGTATTGCGATATTAATTCCTAGCCACTTGGTGAGATTTTTTCAGTTATTAAATATGAATTCACTCTAACAAATTGGGCGCTCCGAATGTACGCCGATCGATAAGCTCCACCCTGCTATTAATTTGCTCAAACAGCCCCGTGTGATCCCCGCTGACACTGAATTAACATTTTTACCACCTTCCACTCAACGTATCACTGTGTAAATATAGATGATAAACTTTCCAAAACCAGATGGTACTTTTTGAAACTTGCCAAGGGCCAATACAAATTCTAATTCCTCCAATCAAACTAGTGCAAGCAAACTCAAGTATATAATCTGTGTCATTTAGTACCTTAGTATTCTTAGAAGAAGTGTGATGTATTATTTCTAATATATTTTTTCTGGTGAAATAAAGCTAAAGTTGAATGTAATTTAATTGCAATGGAGTTCATGTTCGGGTAAAAATTTCCCTACTGATTAAATTTCTTATTATTATTTTATCATTATATACCTTTCGTGTAAAACTCATCCACTCATCTACCTTTGCCATTTACGATCTTTAACGTTAAATTCATTAAGCGTTTTTAGTAAATTATTTGTTACTTCCCTTGGTAATTTGTTTCAATTCCTGACACTCTTGTCCCCAAAAGAAAACTTTCCCAATTCCTTATTCCTGGAATCTTTTTTTTTTTTTAACTGCTTTACGTCTCTCAACAGCGAGGTCTTTACAGACGGGAAAGGATGGGGGGCAAAGAACGGGGAGGAATTCGGCCATGGCCTTTTTAAGGAAGCATCCCGGCATTTGCCTGGAGTGATTGGGAAACCATGGAAAACCCCAAATCTGGATGCCCGGACGGGGATTCGAACCGCCGTCCTCCCGAATGCGAGGCCAGTACGCTATCCGTTACACCACCACGCTCGGTTTATTCCTGAAATCGAGTGCCAGCTTGCTCCCCATTAGTCATCTATTCCTTTCCATGCACTACTCCCAATTCTTCAACCATACATCTTTCAAAGCTCCATGTCCAACATAAGGCCTTGTGCACTCTGGAAATTTACTGACCTTTTTGTGATTCCTGTATTTGCCTCGGGTTGATATAACTCACCTCAGAACCCATGGGATTTTAACTTCCTACTTCTGCTACTTAATTGTTCTGTATGATCAAACACAATCCAATAAACAAAGAAAAACTTCATTTCACTTTTACATATATTTCATCCATCACAAATCCTTTCCATCATCTGCTTCACAGATTACGCTTTCAACAAATCATCTAATACTCAATAGTCTATCTTAATGCCTTGATTAATTACGCAATTACTGTTCTATTCACCACTATACGAGCAAGGCACAGCCCGTCAATGATTCTCCCGCCCTCTTTTTTTTAATCCGTGGACTGACCAATGAATACTCTCACTCCACTCACAGTTTACTTCAAAGATAATTACATACAAACCGTTTCGATATCCTAAATACAATCCTTTACAATGCTTCTCATCAGACTTAAATAAATATCAAAATGGTAAATAAAGAACACAAAAGCAAATGAAAAGAAAAAAAACGAAGATATACCAAAACAATAGATTTTAGATGTGAGGGGACCATGTTTCCTTACAACTCCCACCACTTTTCTCCTGCCTTCCAATGAGTCACTCCATTTCCTGCATCATATCAGTGGAGCGGCCTAGTGGCTCAGTGGTTAAAGGCGTCTGACACGAAATCGAAAGGTGCTCGGCTAGAATCAATGTTACGGAGGGGATTTTCAAAGACCCTTAACCCGACCTTCCATCTCTGGCACAGCTGGATGTGCAATGTAAAATACGCCAAAACGTTTTCATCCTTTGGATTTCATATTGTCGCGTAGTAAATCACAATCAGTTTCCTTGGGCGTAGCGGGGTCGTTGATGGATACACACACACTTTAACACAACGAAGCTTTATTAAAACAGTTCGTACAGTACAGGAGCACGGAGCGAACTGATTCCGGATAGAAGGAGTATCGCTTATATAGTAATGAAGAACAGTCTAGAACATTAACACTAGCTACAACAAGAACATTCCAGAACAGTTTACGCAATGTTAAGAAATTAAAATTTTATAGGACTTGTTGGAATCGAACCCATGACCTTTAGGCCCACATTCTCTTAGCGTAACCACTACACTACAAAAGTTTTTCCTTCTTCATGGCCTGATCCTCTTGATGTGCGACAATATTAAACTGTAGGTCACCTATATCCAATAGGATTACCGTGTTAGCATAAGGAAGCTATGATATGGGTGGAATGAACAATCGATAAAAACCTTGTCACCAAGTTGTTTCGATCTCACAGGCCGTAATCATATCAGTTACTGACTGGTTCCTGCGATTATTTCCACAAACAAATATACCTGCTCTCCTTTGCACGTCATACGCATCCTGTATTTGATATCCGAAATGTGAGTCTCAAACTACACCACCATATCCAACCAAACGTCTGACCAAAGTATTATGATAAAATTCATTCACTTTCCTGGTACATCCACTCATCACGCAACGTTAAATTTCTCGAAAGCTTCGTCATTTAAACGTTGCTTGTAATATTTGCGAAGAAGTTGTGAGTAGTCTATTGAAGAATTATACCTACTTGTCGACACAGCGTAAGTTTCAAGTCTTCAAATATTTGTAAGTCCAAGCAATAATTATTTCACCTGGAGAGGCGAGTGAACGATAACACACTGGCCTCGCATTCGGGAGGACGCAGGTTCGACACACCGCCGAGCCATTCAGATTCGGTTTCCCATGATTTCCCAAAATGAATCAAGGTGATTACGAGATAGTTCTTTCAAACCGAGCGTGGTGGGTGGTGATTAACGCTCTGGCCTCGCATCCGGGAGGATGGTGGTTTGAATCCCCGTCCGGGCATCCAGATCTGGGTTTTCGCGGTTTCCCCAAATCACTCCACGCGAATGTCTGGAGGTTTCCTTCAAAAGGACATATCAGAATTCCTGCCCGTTCCTTGTTCCCAGTCCCATCCCGCCTATAATGACCTCGTCGTCGACGAGGCGTAAAACCATAAGTAAAAAAAAATTCTCGTTCCTTGCCCCATATCCTTCCAAGCATCTAATGACTCCGACATCTATGAGGTGGTGAAGCTGGAAGTAATGAATATATAATAACACAGCTACAGTAAATTTGACAGAAACCCTTACAGTAATATAGAAAAACTCATAAAGTGTTTTGGCCTATTACATGTGCTGTTTATACGTCTCCTGATTGACTGTGCAGATATGAAGTTGTTGCCACACTTGATGCAGCACGTTCCTGTGAATTTGTTGAAAAGCGCTGTTAATGCCAACTCGCAGTTATGATAGGTTTTCTGACTGAGGATTCTTAAACACTAAATCTTCAGCATAACTCCACCCAAGGAAAAAAATCATAGGGGGTTACGTAGGAAGAGAGTTGATGCTATGATATGAGTTGCTGATCGTCATTCTCACCACGACCGATCCTGCGATTTCTGTCTCTCTTGTTTCAAGAATTCGTAGCAGACGTTAGAAACGCGGCTGTAAGACTGTTTGAGTTGTTCTATATGACTGTCGTGTTTTGTGACAATATGTCAAATAATATAGCTGCATTAAATTTCTGAAATCGCTTCAATAATTTGTAATAACCCTGTATATGTATACAAGAGGTGATCATAAATTAAGGTTACAAAGCCTCCAGTGAAACGTGTACAGTTTATTTCGTACAACCAATACAGCCAACTGATAGTACATACGTTAGGCTATTTCTCAACATAGTCTCCATATGGGTTTAGGCACTTGTAGTTTTGTGGGGTGAGTATGAATATTCCCTCCTGGTAAAAATCCTGTCTCTGCTTGTTCAGCCATATTGTGACGCAGCGTTTCGCCTCTTCGTCTGGAACGAATCGTTGGCGTCCTAGGTGCTCCTTGAAGCGAATAAAAAGGTAAAAGTAGCTTGGAGCAAGGTCCGGGCTACAGGGAGGGTGGTCGATGATGTCGCAGCGGGTTTTTCAGTGCGATCCTCGTCGGCGATGTTTTCTCTTCCGGCCGCAAACTTTCGACACCATTCTGCGATATTCTGATGAGACATTACAGTCTCTCCGGATACCCCTACCAGGTGCCAGTGAATTTCAGCCTAGGCTATATGTTTCGCCCACTCAAATCGAATAAATGAGCGGGATTCTCCGCGAGAACAGTTTTACAAACGAGTCGTTATTTGTGTTTACCTACAAACTACCCTATCCCTGCACAGTAGCCACCCGCATGTCTTATAATCCCACCCGTTATTAGTTTCTGTAAAACGGACGATATTCCAGGAATAGTAAAATTAGTTTATAATTCACCCCCCGCATAGTGATTTCCAGTTACATAACAACTCGGTGGTTTATGGACTCGTCACTGCGTGCTTCGGAGAGCCCGTTGCCCTTTCGTTCGGCCTCAATGCACCGCGTGACACACGGCTTCCCATTACAGCGACTGACATCAACATCCAGAGTCGGCGGAGTGGGATGGCAGTCGGGGGGAAAAGGGGGGGGGGTTTGCACATGGCACGGTCGCATCCCGACTGCGGGGGGCAATTTTCTGCGCGCCAGACGACAGGCCGGCTTTTTGTTTTCATTTCCCCGGCCGGATCCCGCGAGGCGTGTGACAGACAGTTGTTTTTATTACTGCCTTCATGTCGGGCAGGGTTAAAGGTCTGCCAGCTAAATGCAAAGCTGAGGGACGGAACAGAGTACGGTCTTTTTTTGTTTTAACTGACAAAGTGAGAACTATCAAAGGGGGAAATTAATTTCGCACAGCCACTTTCGCAGGTGCTTTTTTTTTAGATATTCCTTGAATTGAGCAATTTGATATTTTCTGTGAAAGAGCAACTCTGTTTCAGAAGGTTATTATTTGTCTTTACTGACTGAAACTTTGCATACCGAATCTTCAAAAATATTGGTTGTATGCTAATGTCGTATGTACTGCTAAAGCTCTGTAAGCGGGCTGTCTTTTTGTCTTTGGACAAATATGGAAGACGTTTTGACCGTTTGAAGGTTATGGTCTAGCTTAAAATCTACTGTACGACTCTACGCAACCGGGGAACGTAGAAACAAAACAATAAATCGTTCCTAGCAACAATAGATTGGTGTTACAGATCATACTGCATTGAGGGTGAACCCTCCTTCACGAGATACCAACCAAAGATCATACTTAAAACTCAAACAAACGTTCCATTCCTATTGGTGTTTTTTTTTTTAATTATGTAAGATTGGTTATTCATTTCTTAAGTTTTCTCAAATACAGGGTGATTCAGGAGTAAAGGTAAATATTGAAGGAGATGGTAGTATGAATAATATTGAGTAAAAAAGATGATATTAACATTAGTTCGATCAATCGTTTTGGAGATACAGTTGTTGGATTGTTATGCGTAGAACAAACCTCAGAAAATGATAAAGAGCATACAAATAACTTATTGAAGCACTTTATTCATGCAAAAACACGCGCATATTTTACAACAGTTTAAATGTTTGAAAATCTCACCATACAAAAATCGAAGCACTTTGATGATGCTTGTAGTAAACACTTTAAGTCAAGATGCGCGCGCATCTTTTTAAAAAAATTAAAATTATAAAACCTTTCTATTATTCTTTCTATATTATTCCACAACATACATAACATTACACTGTATGAACAATTAACATTTCACAACTTCAATAACATCAATATTCTTTTTGACAGCGAACCGTACAAATTATTCATAATACATTATCCTTATTTAGCCCGGGAACTCCCAATCGGCAACATTTCCAATGTCAGATCCACCAGACATCCGTCCATTTTCTTTTCTTATTTTTTTTTTCTCTACGTATTCTCATGTTCGGTCCACACTTTATTTATTTGCTGTCAAAGATTCTTAACCAAAACTTCTTTTCAATATCTTATAACAACACTCTATATTCATTACATACAAAATAATATTCAGTCTTATTTCCTATCAGTTTAGAAATTAATTGGACGTATGATTGTTACAAGCTGCATGGGGAACTAGACAGAATACTAATTTGGCTAGGCCAACAAGAATTAAAAATTTTCTGACTGTTACGCTAATAGATAGAAAAATGAGTTGTTTTTTTAGGATTATAATTTGAAGGAAAATTGTCTATTGACATAAAGTATAAATAGCTTGGCGTTTCATTTCATGATAAACACAGTTGAGCAGAACACATCGTGTCAGTGGTACCGTGAATATTCATTTATTGGAGGTGGTGATGAGCGGACGTACGAAGTAAGAACGGATAGTGGAGTATTATACCTTGGTCAGCCCTTCCTTTGAGAGAGGTAGCACAGTATAGAATCTACATAATGGATATCAAATACCGAAACTGGAACGAGTGGAAAGGAGAACAGCTAGATTTATTTGTGGAAATTACCGCTGACAGCAATCAGTAAATGATGATGTGAGCAAGAACGACGGGTACCCTCTCTTTCCCGGCCGGAAGGTTTGCATGACGTGTCGCCCATCGAACATGACAGGGATAGGCTTGGTCGGCAACGTATTCATCCTGGTAGTGCTCTTACTGATTCTTTGAGGACGCGCCAGTATACTAAGGCTCTCTTTAACTCCATGCCACGATGTCTAAAGCCTCTGACTGCAGGAGGTTGCCATAATCAGCAAATAAACTTCATCGTATTTTTTGCGGTTGTAATATTCTTTTAAACAATAGTGTATAATGCTTGGCAACTAGAGATAGCTTCCTATTTGCAATGGCGGTATCCCCGAGAAACGACACTGTGGGCCCACATTGCCGACTCACAAGGCGCCTCTATCGACGAGACGAGCGAACCCTCCGGCCCACACACGTCACGCCGCGCCGTGCGGTGCGGTCATGCGCGGCGCCTGATAAGCAGGCAGCCCGCCTCGCCGTTCAAGTGCTGTTCTCGCCACAGTAGAAGAGCCGTCCCAAAGTTGAAATCACCCATATTGCCCATCAGTTTCCGTCCGCTTATTCGTTGATACTTCTGAAAAACCCTAGATTGGACGTCAGTAGGCTTCGGAAGTATTTTCGAATTAGTGAAATTTACTTCGAAAAACTCAGTCATTTATGGTTATGTCAGCCAATTACTTGAACAGAAGTAAAAGTTACAAAAATCTCTCCAAATATGAAATTATAAAACTTAAAATTTCACATTTCTGTCTATCATTTTTAATTCGCGAAAATTTTGAAATAATTACTTTGAAGTTGCGCTTGCATGTGCCAAATATTATTGTACGGTCTGAGCCCATAAAGATAATATTTATAAGCAAAAGTTCACACAAATTGAAGAGCTTGTTACCTGTTTCGATGTCATCAAGTAGTAATTGTTATTAAAAAAGGCTTTTAACTGTTGCACCTTACTCTACATCAAGGAGAACTAAATATATGAGCAATAGAAGGAAAAATTCCAAGACTAACATTAAGAATAAAAACGAATAGTTTACGTCTAGATCAGCATATCTCTCTTCATTTTGCTTATGGCTTTACACGTTGTGGAGTTGGATGAAAATATGAGCGGGGAAAGATGGGGAAAGGGAAAGGCCAGTAACGGAAAGGAATTCGGCTGTTTTTTTTTTTTTTTTGTAAACTATGGAAACCGAAATCTGGATGGTCGGAGGAGGATTCGAACTGCCGTCCTCAAGAATGCGAGACCAGAGTGTTACCACTCACCCTCCACACTTAGTCCGTGTTTCTCTACCTTTATCAACCCGAAAACCAGTAAAGTGTCAATAATAATCCTACGAAATATTAATTTAATCGGCCTAATTTCTTATGTATGTGTAAATTGGGTTGTACTCGTATAGTGTAACTGGCAGATACCTCGATCCCTAAGACATACACCTAAAACAAGGGCCTCATCAAACATTCATTAATTCAATCCTCAAACGAACGTGCCTCCATAAACTTCCTGATTCGGTATAGAGGGCAGGGAGAGAAAAAATGTGGTTTGCTGGAAAGCTACGTTGGTAGCGGGGAAGGCGGTTCCTAACCAATCTGCCTTGCTTTTCATTCATATTATTTTTCCCAGTTACAATAAGGTACAGAACACACAAGAGCATGTTGGTAGTGTTACGCTTTAATTTTAACGGTAGCTCTGTTACAAAATGTTTTGTGGAATTCATAGGCAGAAAAGCAACGCAATACGCGGGGAGTGGGGGGGTTGCCGAGGCAAAATCCACGCCAGGCTACGTGGGGGAGAGGGTTCAAGGGAGACCTAAATGGAGCCACGTAGTTTATGGATTATCCCGTATTGCAACGTGTGTACTGAACAGACTATTATAGTAAAAACGCAGTTATATCCTCATATTCTAGAAATACGATACCTTTGCTGGTATTCGACATATTCATGGCTTTTAGAAAGCTTGGCTGTAGCCATATATAGTTTGAGAACGGTATTGATTTTATGTCAATAGTTTTTACCAATTCATTTTTTGTGATGATATCTTTAATTGTGTTAGAATTTAATTTTAATATTCTGCCTCCGGACCACCTCTTCCAACTTCGTGGACCACAGGTTTAGAATATCAGGTCTGAATAAATTATAGTCTTGAGTATGTGAAAATCAACCATTGCGATATTCACATATGCATTAAAATTTGCTGTGCTGCTAAATAATGTATGAAGTCGGCAGCGTGGTGAATTATTGACTTGAGCCTGATGGAGCCTGGCCTGATGGAGCGTGTCCTGGCACTCTATTTACTGATACAATCAGTAACTGCGTTTCCGCAGTCCACCGTTAGCCAATACAGAATAACATTAAGTGAAGTGCCAATGTCCATTCTAAGTTCGCCGCTGGCCGACAAGATCGATCATCCAAACTCCGGTTATATTCACAGCCGCTCTTCTCTGATGTCACGTATACTAAGTCCTCGGACTTGCTGAAGCAAGACGTAGCTTGTATGTGTGGCAGTTTGATTTCCTGCTGCTTGAAGAGTAGTCGCCTGAAGAGTGGTAGTGGATTTTTTTAATTTTTTTAACTGCTTTACGTCTCTCAACAGCGAGGTCTTTAGAGACGGGAAAGGATGGGGACAAGGAATGGGAAGGAATTCCACCATGGCCTTTTGAAGGAAGCATCCCGGCATTTGCCTGGAGTGATTTGGGAAACCTTGGAAAACCCAAATCTGGATGCCCGGGCGGGGATTCGAACCGCCGTCCTCCCGAATGCGAGGCCAGAACGCTAGCCGTTACACCACCACGCTCGTGGTGGTGTAATGGGTCTCTCAGCGTTCTGCCTTTATCCACAGGATAGCCCTCTATTTGGGCTTCTTTTGTAGGATCTGCGTTTTCAGGGCAAGTCGACCGACTGACTTCTTTCTGATTTGTTGACGTTGAAATGGCGTATTGTAGACGTTACTAGTGTACACGCCCTTCACAAATGACATAAATTTTTATTGTTATGAACTAAAGCAAAATGTTGTAAAAGAAAAACTATTATTTGTTTCATTTATATATTTAGTGATTGCCTACGTTTCGTGTAATATTACCTGTTTCTTAACTTCTGCCAAAACATTTTTATGGTATGTTGTATCCCAGTTGTAGTAACTGATCCAGAGAATAGAGCATGGGATGTTCTTCATATTACGTGTATTTATAAATCTAATCACTGTAAAACGAATTGCGTTAATTTGTCTCAGTGTCAGTAAGGTTTCTTCTGCTTCACCACCTTTTACCTATTTAACCGAATTTACTGATTTAACCGATCAGAAGGGAAATGCGTTAATTTGTCTCAGTGTCAATATGGTTTCTTCTGCTTTACTACCTTTTACCGATTTTACCGATCTGAAGAGTATTTCGTTAATTACATAAAAATGACATACGCTATTTTATTCCAGGACCATGGGCATTGCATTATCCAAAACTCCATCAAAATTATACCTTTAATTTTGTGTTAACCACGTTAAACGATAAATGGATACTAATTTCTGGACAATATTTTATCCCCGAGACCATAGGCAGTACAATATTCCCAAGATTATCAAAATCCTTCTAGTAGCTACTGTGTGTACTATATTCAAAAAAAAAATTGTAGACATTTTACTGTAAATTTCTCAGTATTCCGATTGCATATCAAAATGAAATAAATTATGTTTTACACGGGGCCCAGGGGCTTTACGTAATTCGAAAACACAATCCACGTGCCTGTGAATCCTGTTCGTCGATACAGACAGACACGAATTTATAAACTGTTGATTCAATCTCTGCAGACACTACCCAGATAAATCTACACTTAATATTAGCCTATAAATGTCCTTCTTTAACGTTTTCAAGACTAAACAGATAATGATATTTGACGAGGAAATACACTGTATTATTAGGAAGGACATGGGATACCTTTTTCATTCAATTTCGAAAATCAACCGAACGGTGACGGACAGACGGATAGCCTGTGTAAGTCTCTGTAATGTTGTGTCAGTCACTCAGATTTTGTTTCTCTCGCAGTCTACCGGCGTTCAATAGTTTCCCCATCATGTTATCCCGACACCTTTTACATAACTTACAGATTTCTACATTCAATTCTAGCAACAAAATGCTAAGTCCACACGTACGAAATTGCAGGTAACAGCTAGTTTTTGTTTATTTATAAAATCTTATGTATACAGACTTTCATCCCCTCAAAGTCTTATTACAAGTATACATGGGAACTGATGCTGTGTATTTTTTCCAGATAACTTTAGGGTGATCGCTCAAGGGCTGCCCGCTGTCGAGCCGGTCCTTTCAAGGTGACGTCTCAAGTAGGGCGATCGCTCACGGCAGCCAATGGCGCCGCATTTCTCACTTACGGGCGCCAGCCGGGCTTCCTATTCATGAAGGGCTGTAAACGAGAGTATGAAAGGCAGGCCGTCATCTGGATCCGATATCTGGCGGCGGAAACTGTCCGTCCGCCGTCTTTTATGATTATTGCCCCTTCGACGAAATTTCTCGCCGGGGCGAGCGGTGTGACAGCGATCGCTCCAGTGTAAGTGGCGTCGCCAGACGCGTCACTGAAACGTTTCGCCAGCAGTAAAAACGGCATTTAAACGTGAATATTTCTCGGTGGGTTAGGACAGCTTTTGCTCATATCTGGTCCGACTGATGACAAAGTTTGAGAATTCAATGTTATAGCAGGTCGTTGTTTTTTTTTATTTTTTAACTGCTTTACGTATCTCTACAGCGAGGTCTTTAGAGACAGGAAAGGATGGGGGGGGGGGAAAACATGGGGGCAAGGAATGGGAAGGAATTCGGCCATGGCCTTTTGAAGGAAGCATCCAGCCATTTACCTGGAGTGATTTGGGAAACCATGGAAAATCCAAATCTGGATGCCCGGACGGGGATTCGAACCGCCGTCCTCCCGAATGCGAGGCGAGAATGCTAACCGTTACACCACCACGCTCGGTTGTCAATTCCGTATCGTCATGTTGGGCTATTAACGGCTAACATATCAATGCAAATCGTATGCTTCGTATAATTTAAAACAGTATACAGCACAAGATAAATCAGGGCCAGAAGCTAATTTGCTCATTTTCTCTTATCTCATTCTTTCCACGAGCGATTAGGGAATGGAATAGGAATAATTTATCGAGCGAGAGAACTTACAGTCCAACAAGTTCCGGCCATCCAGATCTGGGTTTTCGATGGAAGAACTTATTTTGTTGTAAAATCAGGCAATATTGCAGATAATGTGTGTCTCTGCAGAGCACCAGAGAATTTAATTCCTACAGTTATGACTCTTCAGCTGCTCAGTAGAATTAAATTCAACTGGCTACTGCTGTCGATGAAAAGAAGTCTGTGCTGACGTTGTTCGTGGAGCCCTTTGGCTAACTTTACAAAACGGATCTGCTGAGCGGCGGGGCCCCTTGCAGGTAGACTGCCGCGGATGCTGAGTTGCAGATCTTATCTTTGGGCGTTCAGCAGCACCCCCGGGCCAGTCACCACTACGTGGAAACTGCTGTGGTCCGGGAACGGCGCACCCACAGATTTTTTTTGCAGTTTTGCTGACCAGATCCTGGGACACGATTACTAACGGAATCTGGTGAAAAAACCGACAAGAGAAACGCTTTTTTGCTGACCAGATCCTGGGACACGATTACTAACGGAATCTGGTGAAAAAACCGACAAGAGAAACGCTTTTTTCTTCGCTGAAGTTGTTCTGAAAAAGTAGACGAGGCGACAAACTGATTTTTGGCTATACACAGAAAACGTCTGCTGCAGTTAAACTAAAAATGTTTTGCAAATTTTTCCTTATTTTTACGAAGTCTCATTTAGTATCATACCTTATCGAATTAATACTACGTAATGTTGATATTACAAGTCCGAAAGTACTTGGAAACAGCTAAGGGAGACTTATATTCCTCTCAGTAGAAACGCAGTTCTGGCAGAACTTGTACTAACCTATACAGCACTTAATCTAAAATAGATTTATCAGAGTTGATAAATTGAATCGTACTGAAGATAATAAATAATTATTTTAAAATACCAGTAATTTACGTACCAAATTAAAAACCGTGAAGCTCATTCAAAAAACCTAGAGTAAGTTTATTTTATACCCATCACACAAAAATGTTGCGAAATAAATGGTTCTGACTGGGTGAGAATTAAATGACACTTAATTTTCGCCAGTATGGGTCATCCACTCTGTTCGATAACTAAACATTTTGTATTTTATTTTGCAAAAAAATTTCTTAAATCTTGGCTAAAATTTAAGGTACAACGTGATGCTATGATTAATCACGTTGTTTAGGATTTTTGTGAGAGGTAGAAGATTGCGTTTGAGAGTTGAAAAAGAAATACTTGATTAACATCTAGTTTACTAGGCAGAGATATTAATCTAATGAAAGTGTAAAGCTTAAATATCTTTGCTTCAAACTGTGCCTTCCTCCGATACTTACTAACGTGTATTATTTAACAGCGAATATGTGTTTTAGAGGAATATCTAAATATTTGTAATGTTCCACATTTATCTGAATAATTAGTAAACTTTTCAATTGATTCTCTTGTCTTTTTCAGGTGAGTACTACGACCAAAAAGGACTTAAAGGCCTCCAACGTTGTTTCGGTGAATTTTCATGCCAATTATTCCATCATCGACTTGCAGGGACAACAAGAACACAGGTATGTAGTGAGCCACTCTCAGAACACTATATATTTACTGGTAAGATATAAAAATTGAGATTAATACATTAAAACATTTGCTTCAAAGATAATATATTACAAAACAACGTTTTCATCAGGTACCGTAACTTATTCCAATCAATGGGTCATCCCAGCTATAGTATTAATTTATTACATAAACTGGAGAAAGTCATACACTACAATGCTTGATACATTTCAAGAGCTATGGTGAAATGCTAAACATCTCAGATGTTCTCCGAGATTAAAAGAATGGTAGATCTTTGATCTTCAATAGTGGTAATTGCCTTCTAAGCCGGCAGAGGGTGTAGTAGTGATAGATTTTTCTCTTTTTTGCCTATGGCTTTACGCCTCGTTGACATCGAGGTCATTTGAAGAGGGGAAAGGAATGGGCAAGGAACTGGAAGGAATTTGACCATAGCCTTTTAAAGGAACCATAACTATTACAAGCAAATTAGTAATGATTCTAGCAGTCGAAATGATTGCCGGTATTACTTCATTTTTCGAAACTTTAAATTATTGACAATTAAAACCGATATTCATCATCAGCTATTGTTCAACTCATTTATGAGAGTTAGTGATCCCATTGAATTTCTCACTAATATGCGACAATAGTGGCTACGCGCAGACTGAAAATAAGGAAGTCAAAACGTCCATGCGAGTAACTTCGGGAAAAGACTTGACTTCATCTCATAATCTACACTATATTATAAACGCGAAGGTTACTCTGCCTCTCTGTCTGTTTTCACGGATAATCGGCTGAACAGAACTTCATGAATTTGCAAATTTTTTAAAAAAATGGCAACAAAATGGGTTCCAAATGTGGGAGACACACTTCCTAAGGCAGATTTTTGTTTGTGGTTTAAAATTATATCACTTTCTGTGGACATCTTATCTCAAAACCGTTTTGTACACAACGTTTTTGATTTTGCTGTCCTTTGCCAAAATATATAGAATTTGCAGGTTGGAAACCATTGACCTAGCTGCTTGTAACTGTCCATGTAAAAAAACTCTCAGTGTCGGTCCTTGGCTGCATACACAAACTGGCTGCGAGAGAAACAAAGCCTGATTAACCGATATAAAATGACTTACACACGCTATACGTCTGTCTGACACCGTTCGGTTAGTTTTCAATATTTTATGAAAAAATAATTATTCATCCAGAAAATAGTATCCCATGACCTCAATTATAGATAGTATTTCTTTTTGAAATTTCATCAGGTTGTCGTTTAGTTATAAAAAAAATATAGACATAGTTACTTTCGCATTCATAATAGTACTGTTAATCCACTCCCATCTTGCTACACATAATTCTTAAAATAAAATTTCATAAAATGGCGGAGGCTGAGGACTGTTATAATAGTCCTATAATTTTCTGGGGTTAATATCAACGCACGTATAGCCGTAAGATATGCCGCAGATTGTAATTCAGCTCCTAAGCACTCAAATAGTGTAAACCAAAAGCAAAGCTGTTCAATTTTTTTTTATGATGCGGTAACAAACAGAATATTGCCTACCACATGTTTATATACGATTATAAGTAAAGGTAGTATATTCGACTGACCGTTTTTGAGTGATATTATTTCATGGGATAGATCGGATTGTCATTTCACACAGCTTACAAACCACCGACTTCTGTTAATCGGAGACGGCGTTACTAAGCAGTTAATAACCGAACAGTGAAGGAGACTCGATCCAGCATCAGTCGTACCAGTGAAAGAAAGGCGCGGTTATTTCGATCCCCTAACAAGTGCGCATTGTGAGTGGAGCTGGCTGCCGCAGGAGACTACTTTGCGCCGATTACGGCGGCTTGGCAGCTCGCTCCATTAAATCTCTCGCCTCCTCTTCTGTGCAAATCCCGCGACACTCTTGTCTGTCGAGTAATGAAGATGGCGCCCGTTTCTTCCAGACGAGTGGCTCGGGTCGCTTAATGCCCATGCAAATGGCCGCTATTGGCGGATAATGGCGGCCCTTCTCTCGATGGCCCTCCGCCCTCAAACAGGCTTTCCGTGTATTCCGCAGCCGGTTATCGTCAAAGTTAGATCCCCTGTTTCAAAAAGGCCTAACAGAGATTGGTAATTTTTGAACAACTTATACATTACGTTGCGGTATATACAAAAGTAAAGCACTTTGACTCTTGTAACGGGTTAATCGTCACTTCTTAGCGCTATATACCTACTTATCCGTAATTATGACATTCACACTTATAATTAAATATTATAAAAAGTTATATTTATTTTAAATTTTTCAATATCGGATCAGTAATAGAGAAGTTTTATTTATCCTTTATATCCAATACTGGGTTTATTACCACAGCTGAAAATAAACTATCTATTAAAATGATGTACCATTACTTTTCAAACACCAGCTTTAATTGTTTATTAAACTTTCACAATGAGAAATATTATTTACTTATCTTTTAGTATCCTTTTAAAACACAGTGTCCTATTTAAATACAATGGTTACAATTCATTTTTTAACTGCCTCATCGACATAAAAACAGTCCTGCTACTATATGTAGATTAATCTGCGGAATCACTGTTCTCTATTGTGATACGCTGTGGGGAGAAACCGGCGTTAATCGTGGAAATACGTCCTTTGTAATAACCCCAATTTTATTCTTATTTCACGGCTACGACAGCATGGTTCACTGTCGTGCGATGATATTTGGTGAAAGAACGGTAAACAACTGGACTAGCAATTGGACTATTGCTAACGGTTTCTGATTTTTAATCGAGCGTGGTGGCGTAATGTTTAGCGTTCTGGCCTCGCATTCGGGAGGACGGCGGTTCGAATCCCCGTCTGGGCATCCAGATTTGGGTTTTTCATGGTTTCCCAAATCACTCCAGGCAAATGCCGGGATGCTTCCTTCAAAAGGCCATGGCCGAATTCCTTTCCATTCCTTGCCCCCATCTTTTCCCGTCTCTAAAGACCGCGCTGTTAAGAGACGTTAAGCAGTTTAAAAAAATGTCATTTTCAGTAATCCTCACTGGCTCAGTTCGTAGTACGATCTCCGCCGTGGAGCCAACTTTCTTCTACAGCCCTTGAGTTGCAGAATTTTTAATTGAAGGTTTTGCCTCTTTGGCATTTCCATCATTTTTACGTGGGGTTGTTTGATTAATGTATTTCTCTTTTTATTTGTCCTTTCCAGTAGCTCATTTTTATTTGTCCTTAATTAGTAATCAATTTTTGAGTTTGTTATTTGTTCTTCTTGTTCATCTATTGCATTAAGTTAAGCGGTCTTTTGTATGGTCCTAAATTTAATTCATATTGGGCTAGGGCATTAATTGTTGGATTTGTGCCCGTTTCTGCCTTATTGTAGAAGGAGGTTGCCAACTTACGCTATCTATCTTTGAGCATTTCAATATCAGTTACCTGGTGGAGTTGATTAGTCGGGAACATTATAGGAAGGTGAAGAGACCTTTTTTACGCCTTATTTTGCAGACTTTGCAGAGTGTCCAGATGAGTTGCAGCTGCGTATGCCCAAACTGGGGAAGCGTATTCCATCAAATGGTCTTACAAGCGCATTATAGTGCTGAGTGCCTGTTCTAGTGCTGATGGTGCTGGTGTGATTGAGGAACTGGATATAATTCGCCCAGTCGGCGCTGTACCCGCTGTCGGACCTAGTCAACATGCCTCTCAATCTTTGTAGTGCTTCTTTTGCTGCTGGACAACCCCCATAAGAGGCTACATGTTCCCCTCCACAATTGGCACATTTAACATTGCGAGCTTCCTTCATCAGGTCACAGTTATTTTTTGAATGCTATTGTCCGCATTTCACACATTCTGTAATGAAGTTGCAAATTTACGAAGGCTTGGCAGCGATTAAATTGTGGAGGTCCTTGGGTTGCCCTCAATTTTTTTTTTTTACACAGATGGTGAGTCCAACCATTCTTCTAATTTGGTAAATTTTTCTGTTTTCTAACGTGTCTGGCGAGATAGTAAGGAACAGTGCTATCACAGTACCTGTTCCAGGCTTTTTCATTTGTACTACTGAGGTGATTTCATATCCCATAGAAGTGAGTTCTGTCTTGATCTCCTCCACAGGCATTGTGCCTGGAATTCCACGTAGTACAAACTTCAGGTTACGGATTGGCTCTGAGTTGAAGGTGTAGTATGGCACCTCATCTGCGGTGACTTCATCCATCTTAACTTTGTATTCTTCCACAGAGAATGTATTTATTTTGTATTTGTCAATACCTTGGGGTTTGACATTGATGCTTCTGGTACACTTAGCTTCAGGTCTTCTATAAAAATCTGGGTATGAGTCCGAGTATGTTACCATGAATGGTGTAATAGCTTTGTTATGAGGCGGTGGACGCGATCCCTCTATTCTGGAGCGCTGTTCTCCTTGTTCAGGTTGCTATATCTGTTGGAAACTTCCATGGTCTCAGAAGGTTGTGTCTATTTGAGTCTGACTGTCTTCTTAGGACGACGGAACAGTTGTCCTTGACCCATGAACTGCTGTTGCTGCTCTTGGTTGACCGGTGTGTTGTAATGTGTTGCGGGTGGAGTTTTTTTTACCATCCAGTCTCTTGATGGGAGCTTGTGGTGGAGTATCACCTTCGCTTTTCTTCCTTTTGCTCCTACTACTTTGCCGTAATTGAGTGTAAGGCTAGAGACCTTAGAGATCGTAGTACGATTTTTTAGCCCTGTCGCCATGCACTCAACCACCGTTTCTTTCCCGACCAATCGCATTCCTTCCCCGCATTGGGGGGGGGGGGGGTTGTGGAAAATATGCCAACGTATATACGCCAATGAGACAAACTATTACGACCACCTGCTTAACAGAGTATTGGTTACACCTTTAGAACACAATACAGTAGCTTTTAGGATTGGAATTGATTCGAAAATTCCTTGGTAGTTTTAAGGACGTATCTGGCACCAAATGTTAACACACGGGTTGCAAAATTCTCTTAAATTACGGGTCGGTGGTTTATGACCGCGGATCTGGCACCTGTTAGGTTCCAGATGTGTTATATCAGGATGAGATCAGGCGAATTTAGTTACCAAGATATCAACATGAGATCATTAAAATAATCTTCAAGGCACGATTCTCGTTACACGGGCGGTTATCCCGTTGGAAGGTGGCAACGCCGTCGTGTAAGACGTGAAGCATGAAGGTATGCAGGTGGTCCGCAATAATTTTTACAGTCCACAGCAGCGACGGGCCTTCGATCATTACCACAGGTCCCGTGGAAGCCCAAATGAACGATCCCAACAATGCCGACACCAGGCCGCGTCCGTGCATCGGTGCATGTTGCGAGTAGCTTTTTGCTGCGGAGCCCCATGTTCAACAATAAACTCCAAACGATGTGCTCCGAAACACTTGCGCCTGCAATAGCAGTGCACTCTGTCATTAGATCTGCCACAGATCACCCCCCTTTCCTGCTTTACACAACGGGCAAGCCTCCAATACCGACGTTCTGTTTTTAGACGTGGATGTCTACCACCTTGTCTCCTACTCGTGGCTTCACCGTTCTTCAACCACTGTTCATGGATGCTCACTACAGTAGCACGCGAACAGCGGACCAACCTCGCCATTATCGAGATTCTATTCCCAGGCGCAGGGCCATAACAATCTTCCGTTTGGCAATATTATTCATGTCAGTAGACTTCTCCATTTTACTGACGTACCGTCGCTTGAATCATTCTTCTCGCGTCTCTGATCCGCTTATATACTTTCCTTACCCCATCACGTACTGGCAACGTCATCATACGGCATTCAATCTTGCGTGAAGCCGTAGTCATAATGTTCTTTTTTCCGCTTATCCTCCTGATCGTCTTTCAGTAATGTCTGAATTTCCCTTCGTTTGAAGCTGCACAATTTGAATGTCGTTGGTAATTCTGGGATGTCCCCCAGGATTGAACCTGAATAATGTATTCGTTTTTAAACATTGTAACCTTGAGAACATTGCATGAAAGCCTCGGTGTCGTCACACGATTATCAGCTGGGGTCGCTGTTATTGGTTTGTTCGTCTGAGTGCGCAGCTTAACCACTGAGTAACGCTTTGTGTAAACCCTCCTAACCAAAGTACACTTGGACTCTGCTGTTTGACTTTGAATGTTGAGAAGTTTCGAGGGTAGGGAGGGGCCAAATCAACTCGGAGGGGCCAGGCACTACGCAAGCCAAAACAGAGTTCCATGCTGTCATCACCTGTTGAGAAACTTGACGTAGTAGCACGATTTGTCATAATCAGTGTAGGCGTTTAGCAGGGAAATTTTATTAACAGCTCAGAGGATAAAATTATTATACCTACAGTTAAGAATGAAATATATGCTACGTTTAGTTAAGACTACTCAGACTGTGTGCAGAATTATACATAATATCTTAATTCACTTTAAGGCAGGATATGGAAATTGAATCCTGTACATACCATAGATCAAGGCTGCCCATCCGGAGGCCCGCGGGCCACGAAGTGTCTCGACAGCGCATTTCAATTTGCCCGCCAGCAGCAGTGGTCTAGACGTAGGTTCCCAAACTTATTCCGCCTTCCGCCCCTTTTCGAAAACAAAAATTACTCACCGCCCTCTCTTCAGCAAAAAAAAAAAAAAAAAAAAAAAAAAAAAAAAAAAAAAAACACCGACTCCCGTTCTTGTAATAAATAAATAATGTATTACATAGTGCTCCAACTTTATTGCTCATAACCCACTTTTTGAAACAGTGATTCGATGGCCCATCCCTGTTAGGCGAAAAAGTAAAACAAGGACAAATTTGTAAAATTACTTCTTCCATCGTTGTGCCCAACTCAGGAACGCGAATGAATTTATCTATCAGATGTGTTTTTCCTCTGTTCCCAAAAGCTCTTCAGCCTCTCACTGTGCTCTTTCCTACGTTCTTTATCCCAAGTATTCCTTCTTCTAATATACTGGCTGTTGGCAAACTGGTTGTTATTCACCATGCTACTAAATCGGCGTCTGTCCTGTATGATATCGTCGGTTATTCCAATTTCCTAGAGATCCTTTTCAATTCAATTAACCAGTTGTTTTTTATTTTCATTGAAATGGCCAGGCTTAGAATTCTTTTGGTTAGTCCGTTGTTACTCATTCTGATAATATGGCCGTAGATTTTAATTCGTCTTTTCCTGAATGAGTCTGAAATCTTTTTCCGAATGCTGATAAGTTTCGTGTGATTTCCTTCTCATACAAATTCCTCCGGTACAAACTGGGCCAAAGAATTTCCTTAAAATTTTCCTTTCTTGCTTTTCAATATCTTTAATCAATGATGTTCCCCCAATAATAAAAAATTCCGATGCGTATAATGTCTCCGGTTTCATTACAGTGTTATAGTGTCTTAACTTGGCATTTCGGGATATTGACTTTTTGTTGTATCTGTTCCAGGTGATTCTGTAGGTTGTTTATAATTTAGATATTCTCTCGTTGTTTGCTGAAGGTTTAATAATTTCTCCTAGGTATTTGAATTTAGTTACGTGAGCGATATTGCAAAATCGCATTTTTAAGGGTTTTCCATCATGGTACCGCGAAGATCCTTCTATATAGTGGGTTTTACTTCATTTAAAGACATGAATTATATCGTTGTATTGTTCATAGTTTGATTAACTAATACATTTTACGAAAAATATTATTAATTAGAAGGCTCAGCATGGTATAATGACACCAGTTTTAGATATTTGCTGCCTTATTTGTCATCAGCCACCTTAAATCACTGCGTTCCACTATTGAAAGTCTGTTTCTTTTCTTAGCTAATAAATTGCTGACTACACCAAATCATCTTATGGCTACATATGATCGTGTGAATGCATTTAAAGGTTTCTTTGGTGAAGCCCTTCAAGGCGGGTGTAGTACTAGATATCAGGGAGGTGGTTGGTGGTCCTCAACGCTCCCTAAATTTACCTTTGTCAAGAGGCGCCCCCTTTGATCTCTTCAGTGTACACCTTTGGGATGTAACTCCCCCATTGGGAACCATTGCTCTAGAATATGCTAGTTCAAAACTACAAAGGTCTCATTGACGTGTTTTAGTTTTTATTATAAATAAAAAAATCTGCAAAGGTCTCATTGATTGCTTTTACATATGATTGTAATTGAACTGTGTTACACTGATCAGACAATCATTATGTACACCTGTTTATTAGCGTATTGGTCCATCTTTGTAGCGCAATAAATCAGCGATTCGGCGTGGAAAGGATTAGAAAAATCCTTGTTAGGTTTCAGGAGTTGTCTGGCACCAGATGTTTACACACAGCTCACGCAATTCCCTTAACTTTCGGATAACACTCTGCAGTCAGATCTGCCATAGATCGCCACCTATCCCTTTTTACAGACAATCTTCCCCAGCCATGGGGAATTGGAGCCTTAGCTTCAAAGAATTGTAACTTGGCTTTCTCAATTGCAGTTGTAATTTCCTACGTCAGTGTTTTTCACCCTGTGGGTCGTGACGCCCGGGATGTCATCAATTCTTGCTCGGAAGGTCGCGATCCCTATCCAGGTAAATGTAAAAAGCAAGGGTTGTAGGTCATACAATTCAATAAAGTACAAAATTTTCAGTAATATGTCTGTTCCTGTTTATTTTTCAATAAATTGTTGAATTGTAGTTGTATTTTTGAGACGCAAATTACGAAATCATTTTCCAATTGGAGCTTATTTCTCTTTTTTCTAACAGAGTTCAGGAAATTTCTACCATAAAGTCTAATTTTTTCTTCGGCTTTGATTTGCTTCCACCACTGCCACTTGTAGCAGACGTGGAATTACTGTTAATGAAAAAAAACTGTTTCTGTGTGGTCGCTGACCCCACATCCTCACCTCAAGCGCCGCCACCGCGGCAAAGAATATATCACTGCCCGCAGAGTGCCAGCGACTACCTTGCACTGCGGCCGGCCTCGGTAGCGTATGGGCGAGAGTGCTAGCTGCGCGTGCCGAAGGCCGCCGGTTCGAATCCGGCCGCGGGTATGGATGTTTAAGTGTTGTGTGTCTGTGTCAATGTTCTGTCCGTCGTGTGGCGTCCATACATTGGAAAAATACAATATATATACTGGATGACGACTTATACACTGAAAGCTTTAATAATTACATTGAGCTGGCTGTATGGCCTCCGTTGCCAAATGCCATAAAAAAAAAAAAAAAAGATTTACCTTGCACAGCATTAGATTTGTCGATAAGTAGGTATAGCCTCAGCAGAAATAGAATTAAATGCATCATGTTTTAATTTTTATATATATATATATATGCCTGGGGTTACCAAAGTTCTTTTATGGACATCGGGGGTCACGAAAATCTGTTTACTTGTAAAGGGGTCGCATATTCAAAAAGGCTTGAAAACACTGTTCTTGGTGATAGCGGAAAAAGCACATAAAAACAGGATTCAGGAAGCCCTGTACGTGGAGACGAGGAGTCGAACCTGGGACCACCTCAACGCGCACCATACTGGCGGGTGCTCACTAGTCAGAAACTAATATTTACTTACGTTAGAACAAATCGAATTGCAACTTACACTAAACGAATTATAGGTCGGCACGTGGCATTGATCAGTACTGAAAATATTCAGTGCTCGGTGTGGAACTAATTACGGTTAACATTTGATTATGCGTCTGAGGCTGTGGGGTTAATGAATAATTGGACCCGGCGCTCGCAATTTCACCAATTAGCTACGTCTGTCCGCAGGCAGCTCTAATCAGTACTCCTGCTGATACATCTTCTAACAATGGACTGTACCTGCTCAGATTAATGAACGTTGACGTATTGTTATTATTATAATAACTAGGATGAACCCCGTTACATGGAAACTGTAAGAAATTCGGGAACTGCACCACTTTCTCGACCTACTAGAAACTGCCACTAACCTGTTGAAATTTACATCAGTCGCGTCGTAAACATGTCCTCTTTACGTTTTGCGATCACACATTGCAAAGTCGCCAGAAATTTAATTAAAAATGTCGAATTATGACAGTGACACACAGCTGTTAGATGCCGCCAACGTTGAAAAATCAGTGACAGTCTCTTAAAATGCTGATTTAATCCTTTGTTGTAATGTTTTCTTGCCTTTTTAGCTTTTCTCCGTTGTAAAATGTCGCACAAAATTGACAAATTGTCAGTATGTATCCGAGTTGTAATAAGGTGATGGCCGCCATCTTACATAGCAACGAGCAACCAGAGATAATCGATTTCTTCCATTGTAAACAAAACAATTACGCCATTTCCGTATGGATGCCGCATAGCAAAAATTTCGGAATTTTTTTTCCCACTTGGTCCAGGCCGTATTTCAACCTAACCACGATGTCTATGACAAAACGAAACTGTTTAGGTTGGAATGATCCCTGTACCGATAATTTTTATGTTATTTTTGCAGTGCTGATAGAGTTTCGCAGTTGCTCAGCCTTTCATATTTCGGCATTTTTAATTAAATTTCTGGGGACGTTTCCGCAATGTATGATAGCAAAACGTGAAGAGAACATGTTGACGAAGCGACTGATGTAAATTTCAACAGGTTAGTGCCAGTTTCCAGTAGGTCGAGAAAGTGGTGCAGTTCCAGAAGATTCTATCCTAATTTATTTTAATTAATTGAAGCGCATCGGCATTTGCGATGTCAAACAAGTTATCTACGTTGTTGACAAATAATAATTAGTCGGCGTTTTTAAAATTTTTTTTTGTCTCCCTTTAAACTTGATGTAATTTTGTAGTCTCTTCACCAATTAGGCAAAGATCTGGTCATACTGAAAGGCGTGATAAACATTTTTAAACAATCTTAATTTCTATTTCTAAGCCAAACCAAGTACATCATCTTAATCTACATACTTTCGTTTCTCTTTTCAACATAGTCTCAATGTTTTGCACACAATTTTTCCCATCATTCTGTAAGTTTGAAAATACCCTTACGGCAAAACTCTGTTCCTGCAGACCGTACACACTGACGGACTGCTTGTCGAATATCCTCCAGCGTTTCCTTAACACATTGACTGCCATGATGAAACTTGGACTATGTATTGCTATGCCACATTGAAATCACGAATATTACTTGTGAGGCCAAATTGATTTTTTGGATCAGATGTCTTCTTTTGATCATGTAGAACTAAGTTACTTCATAAAATATCAAGTTATGACTGATCTGAATTGATAATAGGTGTGAGCCATATATGGCTCACGTGGCCCAACAACTACATTTTAACACAATTACGATCTGTCGCTCACAGCATTTAAAACACAATATGTATAAAAAAATCGTTTTTCAAGAAATGATTCAAACTCTTAGTTTATTTGCTTATATTAGCTACATATAAAATTGATAACTTGATAAGCTATCTTGCATAGCCTCATTCACAAGCTGTTCAAGTTCTTCAAAAGTTTGTCTTCTTTTGGCCATAATAATAAACTAGGAAACTAACCAAATACACAAACGTAACCTTAAATAGCATACACGAGCAATCAGCAAAACAAAACAGTACTACAGCTGAGTCGTCGAAAGTTGACCTCTCACGGTTGCAGTTTTGAATCACCAGGGCTACCAAATGCAAAAATATTGATTGCTAAGAACATCAGAGTGTTCAGTGGAGCCACCACTTTTAAACCCATAGTTGAAACGCATTATCTGTGAGCCCCATGAGACTCACGAGGCCTCTAAACACAACTCTGCATGTGAGCCAGTTATGGCTCACGCGGCTCACTGCACAATGTATACGTGAACCAAATATGGCTCACGTGGCGTCATAACCCATGCAACTGTGAGCCAACATTGGCTCACGTGGCAGTCAATGTGTTAAGAAAACCGAAAAGTTGGTATTGAGAGGGTTCAAAGTACGAACTGTAGGGAGAATGTGGAAGAGTTTTCCGTAGTGCCTTGAGCAGTATGCGGAAGCGGATTATCCTGTTGAAGAATGATCTTATCTTCAAACCTTTCGATAACCTGAGCTTTAAATTGTTTACTAGACCGCACTATTTCGTGCTACTAGTTTTGCAGCGATGCCATTCACAGCGATACGTCTGTCTCCGCTAATGATCGCACCAACTTCTTTCCTTGCCGGCCTCGGTAGCGTAGGGGCTAAAGTACTAGCTCCGCGTGCCGAAGGCCGCCGGTTCGAATCCGGCCGTGGGCATGGATGTTAAGTGTTGTGTGTCTGTTGTCATGTCCGTCCTGTGGCGTCCATACATTGGAAAAATACAATATATATACTTGATGACGACTTATGCATTGAAAGCCAAAATAATTACATAGGGGCTGGCTGCATGGCCTCCGTTGCCAAAAGCCATTAAAAAAAAAAAAAAAACCTCTTTTCTTGTTGAATTCAGTGCAGGAAGTATGAGGGAGCCCGCTACGAGACTCATTTTGGATACTCGTGTCATCATCTTTGAAATGATTCATCCATCTCCTAACTCTGCTGGTTCACATGCAGAAATCTCCATAGGCGCGTTGGAGACTCAGGTGAAGTCCAGCAACTGATTTGTCCACTTTAAAAAGGAATTCAATGACAGCACGCTGTCGAAACGAAACATTGCTGTCAGCCATTTTTGAAATATTGCTGTGGTCACGTGACATCAGTAAACAGCGTTGCACATCTCAAAACTCGTCGTGTACAGACTGTGATTTATAACCCTGCTAACATTTCGTTACATTGTTGAAATTTTCGTGATTTATGATGAGTTGATCATTTATTATATTATTATATTTTAAAAAAAGATTTCATTCCTCCCACGTGAAGACTGGGGGACGGGCTACTGGAGGGTCTCGAGGACCCTTTTCAGCCTACTAATCTATAGGGGAGGGAAGGGGGATGGAAGTCAGCCGTGGCCTTGTAGGGAACCATCCCAGCGTTCGCCTTGAGTGACTGAGGAAAACCACGAAAATCCCCAGTCAGGATGGCTGAACGGAGTTTGACCCCCGTCATCCCGAATGTCAGGTAAGGGGACAAGACGCCCGTCCTCCCGACTCGGTCAGTTCAGTTGTTCATGACTTTCAGTATGGGTTTCGTATGTATACGCACCTTTTCTCAATGGCGAGATTTGCACTTTCATTGACGGTTAAATTCACTTCACAGACATAAAATAAAACTGCCAGAAATTGTCAATTAGAAAGCAGTTTTGAACCTTGTATTTGATGTTTTACGTCCCCTACTGAAAATGTACACTGCTTAGACCTACGAAACTCCACTGACATGTTGACTGATTGACAATACGTTTACTAACAAAACTGCAGGGGATTACAAACACGTCAACGCGTTAGCTCACACTCGCCTTGCTTAGCAAATACTGACATGTTTCGATACAAGTCGGCACGGGTTGCCGAGGTTCTAAGATTATAAACTTTTATTTACAATCGTTTTAAGATTGAATAAATAAATTAAGAGTGTATGCGTTCAAAAAAATCTAATTCTTCGATTTCCTTTGCAACACGCTAGTGACCACTGACAAATGTTTAAAGTGTATGCCAATAATCACCTCATATATATATATATATATATATATATATATATATATATATATATATATATATATATCTTCATACAAAGTCTACATCTCTGCCCGTTATTTTCTCAATGCTTCTTCCACAGTAGGCAGTGAGAGGTATGCAATATACACAATTACTAAAGCATACTAGCAGTGATAAAATGAACATCTCTGGCTGGCATTATAATGCCGCTTTTATACTTACATGCAATTACTGTACTTCCAAGAAATGACGTACATTTTTATTGTTATGAAAAGTTCTAAGGAAAACATAAACGATTATTTTTTTAAGGATGTATTTCATTATTTCTGACGTTTCATGTAAACTGTCTCCGAGTTTTTAATAAACTTTCCTGTTTCTCATCTTCTGTGTAAAAAAAAGAAAAAGAAATGACCACTTGCTAGTAAGTGCTACAGAGAATAAATCATAAACTTCAAATTCTACTCTAATTACATAAATGTATGCATCTGACTGTAGTGAATAAACAAATAGCAACTAGCAACATATAAAATTAAACGAACGTTGCATATAATTTTGGGTCGCACAATAGTTTTTTTATTTCTGCCTTTCGAACTTGACTGATTTTTAATTGGAATTATAGTTCGACTTCCATTTTAACACCATAAGTGCAAATAAAATCAAATGAAGTTATTTATTTAAGATTTCCTGGTAAGCTAAGCAGCGCTGATGTGGCAACCACTGTAACTAGCACTTCGGGCTCTATCGAGACTAGCCGAAAGTTGCCGAGCTATTCAGCTTACGTCCAGACTTCAGGCAAGCGCATTGTATTAAACTGGGTTATTAATTCTGCCTCTATGGCTCAGTTACAAAGTCGTACTTTTTTTCCTATTCAATACATCCAATGCAAACCGAAACGTCAAGTAGCTGGTATGTGGTGCTTTCTAATCTTAGTCTTCAGCTGTTTTACCCAGTAACAAATCTGTCAGCCTCATGTGTCATAAACATTGACCCTCCGTTCCCTATTCCGTTGAGTTTTCCCATATACTTATTTCCCAAATCTTCATTTCCAGAACATGTATGTTTGGTAATTTATCTTTTTCTTCTCATGAACGCTTTGCTCGTGTCCAAACACAGGCGGGAATCGGGCATTAGAAGATCATTAATTAAAGGGTATAATATGTGGTATCTGTTCACTGCTCAGGGTATTTTTTTTTTTTTACTTATTGCATTACGCCTCGTCGACGGCTAAGGTCATTAGAGGCGGGATGGGACTGGGGACAAGGAACGGAAAGGAATTCGGCCATGGCCTTTTTGAAGGAAGCATCCCGGCATTCGCCTGGAGTGATTTGTGGAAACCATGGAAAATCCAAATCTGGATGTCCGGACGGGGATTCGAACTCGCGTCCTCCCGAATGCGAGGCCAGAACGTTAACCGTTCACCGACCACGTTCGGTAGGGTAGATAGTGAAGTTCAATTTCGGAAGGTATCAGATTAGAGGAAACACCGCTTGTTGTTCATCTGACAGAGCCACCGGTGGACGCGAGAACGTGTCTCACACGTGACGTGTTGATTTGTCAGGTAGTTGAACTGGACCGTCCCCAGATTAGCCAGGTAGGTGGGGATTGGATTTACAACCCCGCAATCCGACGTGTCCCGCATTAGCGCCATTCACACGGGACGACTGCTCTGCTATTACTGACAGTGTTGTCGTTTCGCGCCTGGCGTGGCTGTGACAGTGAAATCCAGGCGGCGATTCGCGGGTGTAATCTGGCAACAGCGCAGCGTCCGATTCGTCGGACGGATTTAGCGGATTATGGGCGTTCCCCGTGGACAATGTGGCGGACTCTCCTAACAGAATCGTCTGTAGCTGATTCTCTAATGTTAAAAATTAATCAGGATCATAATATAGCAAAATTATCTGCACGAAAGATAACCCAGTGGATCTTATAATAGGAAGTGACTTAATTTAATTAATTCGCCACTGAACAATTGATGGCAGGAATGATTTGCGGCAATTCACTGAACAGCACAAGGGAAGAGGCTATATGTGGATACAACCGCAAAAACCGGTAAAACATGGCTTAAAAAATGCCACAAAACACTGTGACCACAATATCGAGGTTAAAATTCAATCACGGCAGATTCGGAAGTCACTTGTACGAAATACATTCAGTAAACTTCCGACTGTTTCAGTGCGACGGGGAATCCGAGGCCGATAAAAACCAGATATTTTTCGGAATCAAGAAATACAAAAAAGAAACAGATAATTTTTGGTAGGACCTAAAACAACGGGACATACTTTACCCAGTTAACGTAGGCTACCACTTTGCTCTTGAAAATGTCTCAGTATACCAGATGGTGCACTTCATAACAAGGATCAAATTAGAAATATAACTGAGTAGAACCGATTTCAAACCTCAATACCATAAACAGTTGTTTACAGACCACCAGACGGTTACTGTTTTATTGTAAAAATTTTAATCGAAATTATTTGTAACACTTAACTTTTACGTGTACACAAACTATTGGATTATCATAGTTTTACTGTTAAATCTCTGACTTAGTGCTTTTGTATTTTGTTTTACTTTTAATGTTTACGTGCTTAATGGTATGTAAATCATTATCTCTGTTAGATAATCCCATAAATACGAAATGAACTTGTCATACGAACAGTTACTTGTATGTATGTGTATTGGGTGAATGTAGATGTGAGTGTATTTATGTATGTATAAAGATGCAGCACTAACTATGATGTACACACTTTGACAATAAATTTGGCCGCCGCTGAAAAATTCTATCACTCATATTTTGCAAAATCTGACAGCAATGTCATCCCAGGAAACAGTAATGCAATACTGGCGTGCCAGTATTCTTAGGATGACATTGATGTCAGATTGTGCAAAATAAGAGCGATAGAATTTTTCAGCGGCGGCCAAATTTACTGTCAAAGTGTGTACCTTGAATGTATGTCCATATAGGTATCTCGTTTAAAAATAAAATAATTAATCCAAGAAGAATCACTGTCAAGTTTTTTGTTTATATTTTCGTCAAAGACATTGGATTCATACAAAGACACTACGTACAAATTCAAACGAAAGTTGCAGCGATTATAACACTTCAAAACTAATCTTTCCAAACTAAAACTCAGCTACTATCTCTTCTCTTCCGATCGCTTATGTAAGCATTGCAGAAAACTCCAGAATAATTCGAAGTCTTCCGCCCGACGTCTCTCGAATTCTAAGAACACTTAAACAATTAAAATCACATAAAAACAATCAGAATCAATAAAAATCACCCACAATCATTGTGTAAAGTATAGAAATGAAAATTAAAGATATTTACACACAAAATTATCCACATAAATAAGTCCTAACTCTCGTAAATTGTCCTACAAATAACGCTGGTCACATCAATACTTAGAATTAAAAAAATTGAATCAATGTTTTGTGTATACTACTGTTTTTGAACATATCGCATAGCATTTACATGATTTATCTCCATAAAACAGTGTTCATTTACACAAAATCACAGTTAATTATAAGCAAAATATAAAAAACCATATTTACTGAACTCCCAGCTTGCTACAAATAATTCTTGAAATACAACTTCATTCAAGGCTTGGTCTGAGGACCGTTATAAGGCAAACTGTCAAGAAAATAAAAATAAGGAAGGGTGCAAACTTCCTCAAGATCTACTAGCTGAGATTAAATTCTCTAAAAGTAGAAAGCAAAGACTTACGGTAGAAAATATAGTACCAAAAGAGGTTTAGACTGAGTGAAAACTGGAGTGAGATAGGGTAGTGTATCGGGATAATGACTGTTAACTATTTTAATGAATGATTGTAGTGGATTACATTCAGAAATTACGATGTTTGACGATGATATAATCTGTACATGATCGCTTATTTCCTCGCTGGGACTTCTAAGAACCACCGGAACACCTGCCGCCTGATTGTATGGGGGCGGTCGGATGCACCTCCATGGCTAGTATCAGACTTGTGACGTCTGGAACATTTAACGATACACCTTTCATTACTCGCTTTACGCCTCGTCGACGTCGAGATCTTTCTGGGCGGAATAAGACAAGGGTCAAGGAACGGGAAGGAGTTTTTGGCCATAACCTTTTGAAGAAACTATCACGGCATTCTGCTGGAGTGAAACCATGAAAACACAAATTTGGTGGGCGATGGGGATTCCAACCCGCGTCCTCTCGAATGCGAGGTCAGAGCGTAATCACTCACCCATCACGATCGATTTAACACTAGGGGAGGAATTTTTGTGTTGGAATCTATATGCAAATCGCATTATTTGTGACGCGGTGATTGTAGATTGTATAAAGTTCTAGTATTCCCCTAGGCCAGTGGTTTCCAACCGGTAGTCCGTAAGCAAAATACATGAAAATTTAACATATTATAACAACTAATATGTTACGAAAATTGTTCACATAAAATGGATATAGTACTCGTATGAAGCCATAAGAGAGGCTACTACAGAGTATAAGCCATAAACCTATCAACCAAACTTTGTAAAACCGAGGAATATTTAAACGACCAGCTAAAATCTGGTATTTCCAAGATATGAGGATGTGACTGCAATGTTACTATAATAAAATACGTATCTAGCTGACATCAAAGAGAATTAATAGTTTCAAGAATTAAGCTTACGGTCGTTTGATGAGGACTGTGTAGGCCTTAAGAGACTGCGGTACGTGCCTGCAACAATTGGCAGCGTTGGTTGATAACATAAATATAGTAAAAAAAAATTAGGTTCATCTAACATAGTGGTCCGTATAACTATTTTTGCTATTTTGCTGGACCTCGGGTTGAAAAACACTGACCTAGACAATTGGAGCGAGCCACCTAAAACTCGCTAGTAGGAAAGCTGACACCCGGGATCACGTCATATATCCACGACCGAGTGTGGGGTGAACCTCAACACGCGCAGTTACACTAGCAGGTCATACACGTTACATTATCATTGTAAAGCGACATATTTGTCACTCATAAGTAGGACTGTTGATAATTTATCAATATATCGATATTATTTTTTGAAAATATCGATATTTATGAGAGATATTTTTGCCAATATATCGATATTGAAATCTGGATATCGGCTTCGATATTTTTTTTAAATAAGTTATCATTTTTCGTTTGCTGTGAATGACACTGTGTCCCTCAAATTTCTGTCACGCATAGAGATCAGCAAGCTTCAGTAAATGTTACTACGTTTCTATAATTAATTTGGAAGTTACAGGTACCAAGTCTACTCAGACGATGAAAACAGTGTAGGCAAGGCATCGCTCGCCCAGCACGAATCGAACGCGAGCCCATTGTTTGAAATGAGCGTGCGCATTGTCCAGGGAATTCCAACATGAAATAGTAGGAAGTGTGGGAAGTGTAAATAACAAATAGTTGCTAATATGCAAAAATTAGAGCTAGAAAAGTAAGGCAACTCAGAATAAGCTATCAACATACAAAACATGAAATACCACCAAAAAATCTTATGAAAAAAAGTTATGTAACTTGGCCATAATGCATGATAGCTAAACTTCTACGTAAATAAATGCCTCAACTGTATTGCTTATCAATCTTAAAAATACACAAAATAAGAATTGCCTCTAACCTCTTTCGAATTTATAAATTTTATTATTTTTATGAAAATTATAATATGCATAATGGTCAAATTCTTTTTAAAAAAAATCAACAGTCGCCAAGAGAAACCATTCGAAAGTGAAAACCTGATTGAGAACAAAATAACGAGTCTGTTTATCAGTGAACAACCTTATTTTTACAAGTTTTGATTTTACGAAATTGCATTTATAAAAGTATCGATATATCGATACTTTTTTGCGATATATTGACAGCCGATAGTTATACTGTTTAAAATATCAATATACTGAAAATCCAATATTTTTAGAAATATCAACAGCCCTATTCACAAGCCCTTATACCCACAAAAATAATATTAGGAAGATAACACCATTTTTTTTTTTTTTTTTTTTTTTTTATTCCTCCCAGCAGAAGGCTGGGAGGCGGGCTGCTGGAGAGTCATAGGGGACTCTTTTCAGCCAATCTACCACTACGAGGAGGGAAGGGGGATGGAAGGTCGGCCGTGGCCTTGTAGGGAACCATCCCAGCATTCGCCTAAGTGTCTGAGGGAAACCACGGAAAACCTCAGACAGGATGGCCGAACCGAGTTTAACCCCGGTCCTCCCGAATGATAGGTAGGAGGCCAATATTGGCCCCATTTTATATCATGTGTTATTTAAATCACGGCAGTATTACATTTCAGCTGCGAGAAGCCGGCTGTGTCACTAATCGCGTGTAGGATAATTTTTGTAATGTTGTGTAAACCAATTTTTACGTTTGCAGTTAAAAATTCCGATGTGGCAGCCACACTTTTGGATCTCTGGGCATAAAAATTGTGATTTAGTTAAATAAAAGGCAGGAAAAAAAAGTAAAACCACTGTATCCACATTATGAATTTTAAATGCAACGGAGGCCAGCTAAATTTGTTTGTGGAAATAAGCGTACAGCAAATTAATAACTGATTTAGGTAGTGAGATTCGGATGAAGAATTAGAGACAGTGCGTTGAAGGGAAGTTGGTACTTTATTTCAGGAGTAAAAGAATAGTAAAATTTAATTTCTAGGTAAAGATACCAGGAACTGAAATAAATTACAAAGGAAATCCCTTGCAATTCAAACGAAAGAGTTAAATGAAATAGCTCTATGCCAAATTTCATGAAGGAAAAAATAAGTGGGTTGTGCCATTGTACTAAAAGAATTTGAAACTTAAAATAATAATAATCGCGAAATCCGGAAATGTGTTTCAAGAGAAATTGCTAACGGGTACATCGCTATTAAACGCATATTAACATAGAAAGTTGACGGTCTTCAAGTGTTATCAGCCATATAATTTCGTCAAAACACTACTTTCCGACTGCTAGTTGTGTTTCTAGTTACTGGTTTTGGGCTTTACACCGCGTTAAGGGCGAGGTCATTACAGGCGTGAAATGACTGAAGGATTTCACCCATGGCCTTTTGAAACTACCATCCCGGCATTCGCTTCGAGTGATTTCGGAAAATCATGGAAAATTGAAACCTAAATGACCCGACGGGGTGTCGAACTCACGTCCTACAGGTCTTTTCGGTCGCATTTCTCCGCTAGAAAGGTATAAAAACAGAAAGATAGAAAACAAAAAGTTAGGGTAGGAAATGCAGTATCAAAACAAGTGGAAATAAAAATGGGAGTGCATTGGGACCATTGCTATTCATTATTTTAATGAATAATTATGTTGATTGTTTACTATCTGAAATTAGATTGTTTGCAGATGACTTAATGCTGTATCAGAGGATAAAAAAGGTAGAGGACTGTAAGGTTTCAAAATTCTGCATTTGTTGGAGAGAGTGATGAGGTGATGTACGAGAGAATTATAGCAATTGGGTTGCAAAACTTTGTTCAGACCATTGCTCGAATATGGTAGTGTAGTATGTGACCCACATTTTGAGTATCAAATACAGGAGTTGGAAAGGTGCAAAGAAGGGCTGCTATATGTGTTTCTGGAAATTATCGCAGAATACAATCAGTGACAGATATGATAAAAGAAGTGGAATGGGATTCATTACAAGACAGGAGGAGAGTGAAGAGGGTCATGGGAGTGTACAGGACGTATACTGGCGAAGAAGCCTGGAAAGATATTGGTGCAGGTACGAAAAATAGTTCGTGGAAGGGAAAATATGACCATGACCACAAGCTGGCACTCGATTTCAGGCACAAGGGTGTGGAAAGATTCTCTTTTTTTTAGGAAAGAGTGTCAGCGATTGGAATAAGTTACCAAGGGGAATGATGAATAATTTACCAAAAACGTTAAAAGAATTTAAAATTAAAATTTGTGGAGGGCAAATGTAGGTGGGTGCAGGATAGGGGGAAGATGGGTGTGTAGGGAAATTGCCGCCGGAACGTGTGCTCCATTGAAATTTAATTTAATTTAATTAATGCGTATGTGTAACCTGATCGATCATATATTATTCTGGGTCATCAGATCAAAAATAATTCAAACACCTAAAGAAATTGTAAGATTGATTTGGTTGGCTTGATCATCGTTTCCGTCTCTTAATCAACTTTTCAGCATCCCATATTCAGCAACATAAAATTGACGATACCTAATTAGCGGATATAGACCTAAGATTAATGAGAATCGCACACATTGTCTCTCACTGATTTTTAACGTTCTGATCACAAATAGGTAAATTATTATCTAAAATTTCAGTACTAGAACTGGTCTTGCTAAATGTTGCTGTCCACTGCTGTAAATCAGAAAAAAAACCTTATGATATAAAATATTCAGAGAAAAAATATAAATTTTCGTTAATTATTGTTTACAATGTTGTTAAAGATTAAGAAAAACTTCTCATATATTAGGATTGTGCACTTCCACCTCAAAACTAGCGCAGTAATCTTTCATGAAATTTTCGCGAAATGCTCGTCTATAATCAATACAAACGTAGCAAGGTGCACTGGAAGAACCAATTCAAGCCGTGACGAACTAACTGTAGGTCTAATCTAAAACATCAAGCCCAGTGGGTAAGAGGTAAATCTTAGGCCTGGCATTAAGAAGGAAACGGGTTCAAATCTTCGACCGGCCATATAGGTTTAGATGTTCCATGACTTCCGCAAATAGTATTATTTATTTTCCTTTGAGCTTTACGCCTCATCGATATTGAGGTCTTGAGATATGGGAGAAGATTTCGGATGAGGGAAGGAAACTGAAAGAATTCGGCCATGATCTACTGAAAGAACGATCCGGCGTTCACCTGGAGTGATTTCTATTAACCATGTAAACACTAAACTGGATGACTTGACCAGGATTCGAATCCGCGCCTTCCCTAATGAAAGACCAAAGTGAAATTTAGGGTGAAAGATCATGCCCATCCGTACTGATGAGGCTGAAATATAAACTTGACCTCTATTTGTCCCCAAGGGTTGGCTTTGTAAAATTTGAAGAATTACTTTAAAAAATGCTCTGATATGGTCTTAGTTTACTGTAACACCAATCCCTCTGAACAGAGAACGACAGGATCTAGTCTTACAAAATGCCAATCATGGCCACGATGTGGAAATATGTCACGCGGTGACGTCACGCTTTCAACCTTTGTTGCCCAACCAACAACGACCAGAGATGTTGTTCGATATTATGCTAGTTATTTAATAATAGTTCTATTCAGCTAAGCGTCCGCGAATAAATTAAGTCAGAATACTGAAAGAAAAGTATGTATTTCGTTTAAATTGGCATATTAATTATTTGTTACTTCCATTAATTTCATATTTGCTGGATGTAAAATCATTCGTTAAATTTTTTGCCCATAGATACGTAAGATAAAGCTTTAATTTTCTATGAACAAGTTTGGTCAAGCAGAAAATTAGTAAAAATTTTAATTAAATTGAAATTGAGCTTAGGGCTGTATGACAAATGGCATTCGTGCTTAGAGCAGTAATTTTTTTTTTATATTTGTTTTATGTTGCTTTCATCAGCAACATGTTACTGAAAAGCAGATCAACGTTTTTTCGGCCATAAAATTAGTATTTAGATATTTCTTGCTACGAAAAGCAAACTTAATGTGTGTATTATGGCAGTTAATTTGGTAGCAGTTGCTTAGCTATAAAAATGTGGACATAACCTCGAATTTCTGCTAACGATATCTCTGTTTGCGGTTAATTTGCGAGTGAATGATGACACGTGACACCATTCTCCTCCCAATAGTTATCGAGGTGAATGAGTGAGTCTAGCAAATTATATAATCGATTATGTCATCTGCAAAAAATCTAACTTCTGATAGCAAACTATCAATACAATCATTCATTAGAATAATAAATAGCAATGTTCCCAATACGTTACCCTGTGAAACTCCCATTTTCAGTTCCACTTCTTTTAATACTGCATTTCTTGTAATGTGCTTTAGAATCTTTGAAATAAGCTGATGCTTTGTCTGTGTATGTTTTTATGAGGATTTCCACGAAATAAAAAGTTGAATAAGGTGTATATCTACGGTTTTGTCATTTCATCAATCACCTTATTAAACAGTAGTTATAGGAAATATCACTTTGGTTAAAGTTATAAATCACCTGGAGAGCTGACTGAAAAACCTGTAGATATAGGTACTGCTTCATTGTGTTACAACATTTTACTCCGAACTCAAAAAGAAGTGTTAATTAGTTAGCCTACACATAGCTATCAGATAATAATTTCTCCATAAAGTTTCTTCTCGAGCAACCGTATTCATTTTCAAGCTTCAAGCAACATTGGAAATGTGATGCTCAGAGCACAGATAGCGATGAGTGCATTGTGTCATTAGTTTCTTAATTTGCCGATGTGGAGCTCAGAGAGAACGGACTTTTGCTACTCTCTCCGCTTTGTTCTTTTTCTGCGAGCTGTGCTCATTATTCAGCTGATACGCAGAGAAAAACGTTAATGCAGCGAAAGGACGCTGAACGCATCATTAATTATAAACAGTCATTAGCGCTCATTTGAATGTGTAAACGCCGAGGTAATGGAACCTGGTTCTCGAGAAAAATATTTCTAGAAGTCTCTGCTGGTGATTCTGTCCCCGTATTTGGCTGAAAACGTTCATTACGGTTTGAGTGTATCGGTTACATATCGTAGCATATCTGATGGCTTACATTGCAGGGCCTTAAAATTACAGTGTAATTCAAACTAATCCTGAATACCTTCAGGCTCCATCTCTTCAGCATACTGAATTTGATAGATAGGAATAATATATGAAAACAAGATCTGATAGTTGAGAAATACAAGGGGTGATCAAATGAAAAGGTACGAAACGACACGGTAGGTACAAATGTAGACTTTATTCAAAATATACACCATAGGCCTGAGCACAACGATCCCACTGATGAACAAGCCGCAGGATTCCTTGTTCCCAGAATTCCTGTGGCCGTGACGAGACCCAGTCCTTCACAGCGTCCTTGAGTACGTCGTCCGAGTTGAAGCGCTTCCCTTTCAGGTGTTTCTTCAGTGAACCTAACACATGGACATCGCAGGGCGACATGTCCGGACTGTAGGGCGGATGGTCCAACGTCTCCCACTCGAACTTGGCCAGTTCCATGATTGTGACTCTGGAGACGTGTGGACATGCGTTATCGTGGAGCAGAACCACACCCTCCGTGAGCAGCCCCGGTCTTTTGTTCTTGATGGACCTGAGTAGGCGTTGGAGTGTCTCACAGTACACATCCAGAACCTGTACGCCATCCTGTCCTCATACGGACTGCCTCATCATTTGGAGGCCGCTTTTGATAAGAGCCTGTTAAGGTTCTTTGGGTGGTTTTATTACTGCATTAATTAAAAGTCCACCAAAAAACAAGGTTATGTGAAGATGTTCGTTTATTTTGAACAAATCAAAACAAGTCTGCGACATTCACAAGCATAGTTGTTACAATCCAAAGATGCAATACTGACTTACTGAATGAAAACTTGCATGAATGTCTCTGTAACACTGAATTAATACTTAATGCAAACTAAACTCTCTGTCCAGGCGATCTGTTTATATAGAGTCTATCGAAATTACGAGAATTCTTCAAAGGCATCCGCCCGATATTTCTCGATCATTAACAATCACTCAAACAATCAAACATATTAAAAACAATCGGAATTGATACAAAATTAATTAATAACATTACAAAATGATTAGAAATGGTAATTAGAGATACTTAAATACAAAATTATTTACAGAAATCCTTTCAAATGGTGGAAAATTGTCCTGTAGACATCGTAAATTACAGTAATACATGGAATTACAAACTTTTAAGAAATTCTCTTGCACCATTCGGTTCTTAAACATATTAAATGGTCTTTAAATAATTTTCTTACCTAAAACAAAGTCTATATACACTTATTTACAAGAATTTACAAAATAAACATATCAAATCACTTTCAAGCAAACTTTGGCTCACTACAAATATTTCACACAGTACAATACTATTCAAAATTACAGGTATTAGGGCTGTTACAACCCCTCCCCAGGATTCACTTAATTTTACACAGATAAAATTGATTGAATCCGTCACGAATCTAAGCAGGTTGAATGTACACATAATGCAGACACGAACAGATTACAATCAATCAACCATAATGACTTTTACAATGAACAAATACAATTCTTCATACAACATCTGCACATAGTCCATGACACTGATTTTGTTTACAATAATTGTCTTTTCTCAGGTCCAATCATTTTATCATTTACTGTTTTTACACAACAAACGTTCAATGCCATCACCTTAAGTTACAATTTTTTCACTCCAAATTACACACTTGATGTCTGCTTGTTAATTACACCAGTCTGTTTACATTTTACAGCTGATAATTTGTCACCAAAATGTAGAAAGTCACAACATCATGAAAATACCAAAAGTCTCTACACAAAACTGTCACAAATTATACATTGAAATGCTTACATCTGCATCTGAGCTTAAGTACTCACACAAACTATTTACATGCATCAATTGACATACTTATTTACAAAATTAGATATTTACACATATAGTGGCACATTTCATAAGTGATCACTTATTCATAAAAGGGTTTTAGGGCTTCAACATTATACACACCCTTACATTTACCACTCTCAGGGTCAATTAGCTCATAAGAGTTTTTCCTTGGTATAGACTCTATCCTGAAAGGGCCTTCAAACAAACGGTTAAACTTACGAGTCTCTTGTCGCAAAGCTGACGACTTACTATGAACTTCAACTAACACCAAATCACCCACTTTATATTCTATACACTTCTGACCTTCATCATGCCTTTTCTTTCTCCTTGTTGCCTTTTCCTTTAAATTTTTAAGAGCTAAAGCTACCTTTTCCTCATAGTTGAAATTCTTTCTATTTGGAAAACTAACACATTCTCGAATTAATCTGTTAGCCGGTTTCTTAAACATCAGCTCAATGGGTGGTATTTCAGTTGTATCACTAGGTATAGAGTTAATTACATTTTCAAAATTTTCTACTTCACATGCCCACTTACTGTGTTGGTCTGTACAATATGTCCTAAACCAACGTCCAATTTCCCTCATTAGGCGTTCTACGGGATTTCCTGCTGGATGATAAGCAGAAGTATGTATAACCTCTATTCCTTCTTGTTCAAGTTTTTCTGTCCACACTTTACTAGTGAATTGCGGGGCATTGTCCGAAAGCACCCTCTTAGGTTTACCTACCTTCTGACAATATTCATCAATCACCTTTCTGACCAAAATTTTAGCCGTAGACTTCTTTACAGGGTAAAGTTTAACGAATTTGGAAAAAACATCAAATAAAACTAAAACTTGGGTCACCCCTCCCCGAGACATGGGTAGCGGGCCAAGAACATCAGCAGAAACTAATTCCAATACACTACTTGGGATGATATTTTGCATTTTCCCCACTCGTTTAACACTATCTATTTTAGATCTTTGACACACTTGACAAGATTTTAATAGCTTCGAAATCTTCCTTCTCATATTATAGAAATATGTATCTTCCCTTAACACTCGGTAACACTTGGATGGCCCATAATGCCCATAACTATAGTGGTGATGCCAAACAATTTTTTCAACCAAACTTTCTGGAAGCCATAACTTCCAATCATCCTCATCTTCACTAGTCCTTCTAAACAATACTTCCCCATGCAAAGTATAATATTTCTGAAGCTTATCTCTGTGTTCTGGGCTATCAAGATTAGTTTTTACTTCTACTATAGCTACATCTTTGTCCTGTTCGTCTTTGATTTGTCGCAAGGAACACTTAACCTCAGTTTCATACGGTACTCCTTTTAGATAAGCAATTCTAACCTCAGTCTGTGGTCCTAGACATCGCTTTTCAGAATCTAGACCTAACGGTAGACGTGACAAAGCATCTGCAACTTGATTTTTACTAGCAGGTCTATACCGAATCTCTAAATTATATTCCTGCAGAACCAATGCCCAACGGGTTAACCGACTGTGGACTAACTTACATTCTAACAAAAATGAAAGAGCCTTATGGTCTGTATATACAATAATTTTTCTACCTAACAGTAGGTACCTAAACTTAGTCAAACCCCACAAAATAGATAAGGCCTCCCGTTCAGTAATTGTGTATCTAGTTTCAGCTGGCTTGTAGTTTTCTACTGGCAAAGGCAATAGTCCTAAAATCCGGTTCTCCATTGATTTCCACTTCCTGGAAGACATGAACTCCTAAGCCGTAGTCAGAACTATCTGCGGCAAGGCAAAAATCTAGATCCCAATCTGGATAATAGAGGATATTGGAATTACATAAGTCATCTTTGATTTTTTGAAAATCTCTTTCACATTCTGAGGACCACACCCACCTGACACTTTTTTTAACCAAATCTCTTAAGGCTGGACTATTTAAAGCTTGTCCCTGAAGAAATCTCCTATAGTATTCACACAATCCAAAGAAACTCTGTAGTTGTTTCTTATCTCTAGGTCGGGGAAAATTCTTAATGGCATTTATTTTATCATTACTAGGCAAGATCCCCTGTGGTGTAATACGATGGCCCAAAAATTCAACCTCTTTTTGCAAAAATGTACATTTCTTTAACTTAATCGTCATACCCCCCTTTCTCAATGCTTCTAAAACTTTTCTAAGTAGCACCCAATGTTCCTCAAGTGTTTCTGACATTATAAGAATATCGTCTACGTATATCTCTACTTGTTCAAGCAATTCCTTTCCTAACACACTATCCAAAGCACGAATAAAGGTAGCCACTGAAATATTTAACCCAAATGGTAACACTCGAAAATTATAACAACGGCCATCAAATAGAAAGGCAGTGTATTTCCGGGATTCTTCTGAAAGCGGGACTTGCCAATAGGACGCAGTCAAATCGATAGACGAAATATATCTTTTACCTTTAAACCTGTGCAACAACTCACTGATAGGTGGAGGATGATCCCGTTCTGTTACTAAATGCTTGTTTAATGTGCGAGCATCCAGCACTAGTCGCACAGAATTGTCCGGTTTTATTACCACAACCAAGGGATTATTGTAAGGACTCCTTGACCTCTCTATTACCCCCCACTCTAACATTCGATTTATCTCCTTATTCACCTCATCTCTTTTGGTCAAAGGGATTGGATATGGCTTAATAAAGAAAGGCTCTTCAGACTTTACAGTAAGCTTGCACTCATAATTTTTTATCAGACCTGGTTTGTCAGAAAATACGTCCCTATATTCTTCAATTAGACATTTCAGCGTTTCTTGTTGGTCTGACGGTAATAGTTTCATACTGTTTGGGTAATTAATAACGTTTCCTTCGCTTATCTCCTGACCTTCAATCAGACTATTAATCTCACTACTCTGCCTTAACACATTTACACAAATCTGTGGTAATAGTTTGTCACAAACTCTAGCTACACCCGCATCCTTATATTTAACTCTCACATGATCTACTTCTTGTATGCCTTTCCAAACAGTCTTCTCAAAATCAACCCAGTATTCCCCACTGTCTAATTTAATCCGTAAGTTACCTTCTCCACAGTCTACCAAAGCCTTTACTTTTGTAAGCCAATCCATGCCTAAAATGCAATTTACATTCAACTTAGGGACTACATACATGGGTATTTCTACATTTACAGTCCCCATACACCCTTCCATCAACATTTCCCGCTTAATTCTCTTACTTCGAGAACCAGTAGCAGTAATAACTGTCATACTACTAACGGGTAACACTTCAATTTGATTTGTGCTTTCAATTTCATTAAATAATCCCTCAGCAAGGCAAGAAACCTGTGACCCAGTGTCAATAAGAGCATCTATTTGTTTGTTAAAAGCATTAATTTGCACTATGGGAACTTTATCTAAAACTTCATTCTTATCCTCCACCTCTTCCAATAAATCTTCTCGGGGATTATTCATAAAAATGGTATTAACTCCATAGCAGTTGGTACCTGGACCCACCTTCTTGTCCACCACTGCGGGGCCCATAACAGGGGTGGTCTTTAGTTTGCCTGCCCCCCATGCTGCCTTTCCCTTTCAGATTGAGGGTTCTGTTCTCTCACTCCCCCATTATTATCCCTCCTTGCGTAATTATCACGATCCCATCTCCTGGATCTACCATCCCTTGACCCATTACCCCTTCTAGGGGGACTCCTGCTGCCCCTCCTATGGTGTTGATGGTGGTAATGTTGTTCATTGAATGACTCCTGGGCATCCAAGCGTCTCAACAATTCTGAAACTCTATCCACATTTACTACATCCAAAGTGGCAATTAAATTTCTTGTTTGCTGGGGTAACCTAGCTCCTATCAAATCAATAAATTCCTCCTCTCCATAAGGATGGTCTAAATACTTACAACGGATCCAACATTTATGAAAAAAATCATGTTGAGTTTCCCTACCAGGTTTATAGGGCCTACCAGTCATTAACTCCCTCTTTTCTTGAATTTGCCTGCTTGTCGACCAAAAATGTTTCAAAAAGTTTTCTTTAAACAGCTTGTAGTCAGTCACTTCCCTAGCTTGTCTATCACCCCATGCCCTAGCATAAGATTTTAGATGTTTACCCACAAGTGCAATTTTCTTACTGTCGGGTAACAACTTAAAGTAGTCTGACCTTTCAAAATTATCTATAAATTCAATAGGGTGAAGCCTCCCACTATCATCATAGAATTCAAATTCTTCTTTTACATCGACACTGAAATTTGGATTACCTGTTAAGGGAACCTGACTTAACTGAATCTGCAACCCAGTAACCCTTTTCTCTAACTGATTAACGTTAGATTGGGTTGTTTCCAATCCCTGGGTAAGTTGTTCCTGATGATTTACCAATGTATTAATATTTAATCCCACCTCTTGTCTCAACTCATTGACCCTTTGAGCAACTTTACTATCACTGGCTTGGAATAAAGCAACATATTCCTCCTTTATCTTATCACAATTTTCACTGACTTCCTTATAAATCAAATTTACACATTCAGTCTTATTCTGTTCACAAATTTCTGTAACCTTTTCAAATTTTTCCTTACATTCTGTTACTACCTTCCCCAATTTAGAATCTAAATTGTTAATATCCTCCTTGAATTGAGAGCTAAAACCCTGAAATTGCTCTGCGATTTTAACATCAAAACATTTAGTCAAATCAGAGAATGTTTTATCATTGCTTTGTTGCAGTTGAGAAAACTTGTCATTGATTTCAGCAAATTTTCTGTCATTATCATTCCTTAACTCACTTCTAAATTCAAAAAATTGAGAATTGATCTCAGAAAATTTACCATCAAGATTTAACTCAGTTTTAAATTCTGAAAATTTGTTGTCAAGATTTAACTCATTTTTAAATTCAGAAAATTTGCTATCATTATCACTTTTTAACTCACTCCTAAATTCAGAAAATTTGCTGTCAAATTTACCATCAAGTTCAGAAAATTTGTTGTCAAATTCGGAAAACTTTGCATTAAAACTGGCTACAAAAGACTCTAGGAAAGCTTGCAGGTTCTGATTATCAGCCATTTTTAGTAATTAGCAAAATCAACATACAAAACAAAATTAAGGAAAATTAAAATCTTTCCAAATCTGCCACACGATAACATGCAAAAGAAATCACTTGAATATTCAATGCCGTACTTACAGTTATTCCTCACTTTTGTATCACATTAAATTTCACTTAGAAGCACTTATTTAACCATTAAACACCACACTGACTTCAAACACTTAACCACACTTTTCACAATCACTGTAGGAAGACGATTTTGAGCCCGAAGAAAATCCACTCGACGTCGGAAGATTACAGCCGATTGCCGATGAAAAATCTCCGCCTTAGGCCGTCAAATCCGTGTCGTCGCCGGTCGAAATTTCCTCGCAATTTTCTGCAGATTCTTTTTAGAAGATAAACATCCCACAGATGTTTAAGAACTTCTCGTCATGTCAACGGTCGCCATGTTAAGGTTCTTTGGGTGGTTTAATTACTGCATTAATTAAAAGTCCACCAAAAAACAAGGTTATGTGAAGATGTTCGTTTATTTTGAACAAATCAAAACAAGTCTGCGACATTCACAAGCATAGTTGTTACAATCCAAAGATGCAATACTGAATACTTGAATCGAAAACTTGCATGAATGTCTCTGTAACTACTGAATTAATACTTAATGCAAACTAAACTCTCTGTCCAGGCGATCTGTTTATATAGAGTCTATCGAATTTACGAGAATTCTTCAAAGGCATCCGCCCGATATTTCTCGATCATTAACAATCACTCAAACAATTCAAACATATTAAAAACAATCGGAATTGATACAAAATTAATTAATAACATTACAAAATGATTAGAAATGGTAATTAGAGATACTTAAATACAAAATTATTTACAGAAATCCTTTCAAACGGTAGAAAATCGTCCTGTAGACATCGTAAATTACAGTAATACATGGAATTACAAACTTTTAAGAAATTCTCTTGCACCATTCGGTTCTTAAACATATTAAATGGTCTTTAAATAATTTTCTTACCTAAAACAAAGTCTATATACACTTATTTACAAGAATTACAAAATAAACATATCAAATCACTTTCAAGCAAACTTTGGCTCACTACAAATATTTCACACAGTACAATATTATTCAAAATTCAGGTATTAGGGCTGTTACAAGCCTCTGCTCTCTACTGCGCATGCGGGCGCACGCGGAAGCTCCGATCCCAGTCAGAGACTCCAATCGCATTCCGAGATGTCTCGCTACGTTCTCCCATGGCGGAATATGCAGATATTTAACTGTTACGTTTTTACGTCGTTTCGTACCTTTTCATTTGATCACCCCTTGTATAAGAAAGTATCTAATAATCTGTATTGTGACAGATACTCTAATTTGAAATTCTGATAAGCATTCAAAAAAGGTAAAAGACAATATATTGCTTGGTTCCCTGCTTCTCCCTCTTCTGAAGAAAGTATTTAAGATTTTAACAGTTACTAACCCTATTTATAGGTACCTAAATTTAGTAATTCAGTTCCCATCTAATGCATGTAATGGGTAAGTCTACGAAATAAAAAAAACTAAGAACTTAGGAAATTCGGCGGATGATTCTTGAGCAGCTGATCATCAACACTCGGACCTCGTATTCTGGTGGACGTGAGTTCAAATCCCCGTCCGTCCATCAATATTTTGATTTTCCATGGTTTCCCGAATTCATTTCTGGTTATTACCCGAAGGTAATTGAATTTGGTTCTCAAGAAACATCATTCCAGAAGTCTCTACCGTTGATTCTGTCCCTGCATCTTGTTGGAAAACATTCAAGGTTTGGAATTTTGCAGGATGATTCAAAAGGAATGCTGAATATTGAAGGATGTGACAGTATGGATAATATTGAGTGAAAAAGTTTATATAAAAGTGTGTCCAGTTTCCATTATTTTGGAGATACAGGTGCTGGAATGATCAAGAGCACAAAAATAATTTATTGACGTACTTTAGTCATGCAAAAACACTCGCATATTTTACAATTAGCAGTTCCCCATTGTCCAAATTTTAATCGTCAAGCAACTACAATCTATCTTTCTTTAAATTGAGCTGCGCGCGCATAGGTACTGTACGTGTAGACTTGAAGCATCAATAAATTGCTTCAATTAGTGTATTGAAGTCGATGGCGGAATTTTCGAACATTTAATCTAAGCTGTTGCCAAAAAAAAAAAAAAAAAAAAAAAAAAAAGTTTATTGTATTTTGTATCTTGGAAACAGCTGCAACACCATCTGATAGAAGTTTCAGGTACCAGTAAGTCTATTTATGTAAGTTTATCTTTTTTTTAGTACAAGGAAATGTGCACTTCAAAATGCCAGATACTGTATTAATAGCTGATGTTTATTTTGCTTCAGGTAACCGTCCGAACTGTGTAACATTTTGTGTAACCCCAAGATTCCACCGGTTTTCTGAAATGGTCAGCAAGTAGTTACCTATTTAGATAAACTTTAAAATACATATGAAATACATATGATATTTCATCCAAAACGATAGAGCCGTTTCTATGATATCAAACAAATATATACACATACAAGAATTGGTCGTTTAAAGATATAAGATTTGATGTCAGAATGGAACTATCATCAATTTTTTGTTTCTCTTTATCGATAATGCTTCTGCTAACTCCTGAAGATGCCGCGAGCAAAGCTCCGCAGAAACACACACCATACACGCCAGTGTGCCAAGGCCCCGCACACTGGCGCGGAGATATACAATGAGACCAGGAATGAGGTTTTTATGCAGGTTCCCGCAATAACCAAGGCCAATGCTCCCCATCTCTGCCTCATATACTGCAGCCCACAAACAAAAAATACACTTCTCTCACACAGAACATAGTTGCACGCTTCGTAAACTTCACTTCATACACTAGTCAGTAGGGTTTCTCAAACTCACACCTCCACGTACCACTATGAAAGTTCCCATACACTGGCGAGACCCCTTGAAAAAATTGGATTTTTTTTGTTAAAAAAGTAATACAGTCACAAAGAGCCATGTGTTATTATATGATTTGATGGATGGGCTTGTTTTAAGAGAAATTTTGCTAATTTTCAACCTCAATTCACAATTTTGAGTGTTGAACTTGTGACATTACAGTAACCTAGCGATCCATGATTAAAGAGTATCTGTGCATGTATCGATAATCGACACAGAGCGAGAAGCGGCACTCTGTGTTAGTATAGTTGCTTGAAAGTGAAGTGGTGTGTTCTTGAAGACATATTCGGGCATGTGGATACGTAATACGCACTTCCGCGACGGTAAACGAATATTGGCTTGACGTCGCTAACGTAAGACGAGCCAGACTGAGTGAAAATACTCGGAGACGTTCCTGGAGAACTGATAATGTGCTATGGTGAACTGGTAATTGTTGTACAGGCATTTGATATATTACTGATTCTAGGAGAGTATTGTATGATTAAACTTTCCACTTATAAGGACTTGTATTCTTCGGATAAGTGATAACTAATTCCAGTTGGTGGTCGGCGTACTAATTTAAGACGGAAACTGTTGAAATAAAAAGTTGTTCGACTTCTTACGTCTGAGTGTGTGAGTGTTTTGCTTATTGCTCATTCCTGTGAATTCGTGAGTACTTAACATCACAGAGAACTGTAAGTATTATTAGTACGTTCGTCAAACAGCTGGTGGCGACCAAGACAAAATAAAAAATTACGAAGTATCGATGCCTCCGTGAGGTAGGTCAAAGTGTAGTGTTGTAATAACCTCACTAACTGTTTACTAATTAATTATACCAGTAAAACACATCATAATCATAAGAATTGTTTTACAAACTCTCGGGATACCCAGTCAGCCGCAATAACGTAAATCTAGTCGCGAACCTCCTACGTTCAATTGGCGAAACTCCAAGGGCTCGCATACAACACTCTCAGAAAGCAATATTGTAACGCTCAAGGCAGAAAGACGGAAGAAATACACAGGCACTCAAAACAATTATTCGACTAGGTCCCCGTACTATCCCCTCGGCATAAGACAAAATAAAACTCATAGATGTCCATGAAAACAATATGAAGAAACTACCCCAGTTATATTTCCCTTGGAAACTTGTATAGGTCGTAAAAATCTGCTCCTCCCCTGCTTGTTAACCACCTACGGCTGGGACCTATTATATGACAAGTTTTACTTCTACAGGGTGTTACAAAAAGGTACGGCCAAACTTTCAGGAAACATTCCTCACACACAAACAAAGAAAATATGTTATGTGGACATGTGTCCGGAAACGCTTACTTTCCATGTTAGAGCTCATATTGTGGACGACTGTGTTACAATACGCCATTCTCCAGGGCTGCATCAGCGCATCAGGGATTCCATGCGACGGAGGGTTGATGCATGTATCCTCGCTAACAGAGGACATTTTGAACATTTCCTGTAACAAAGTGTTTGAAGTCACGCTGGTACGTTTTGTTGCTGTGTGTTTCCATTCCATGTGTAATGTGATTTGAAGAGAAGTAATAAAATGAGCTCTAACATGGAAAGTAAGCGTTTCCGGACACATGTCCACATAACATATTTTCTTTGTTTGTGTGTGAGGAATGTTTCCTGAAAGTTTGGCCGTACCTTTTTGTAACACCCTGTATATTTCGTAACCGCGCTTAGTCTAATCTTACAATATTTGAAACGCCGATAACTATTTTTGGTACCTGACGTAAGCAGTAACGCAGCACCAATTCGACCCTGCGTGACCAAGCGGCGTGACGTAATTATTCCTGGTACGTGTCCTACGAGTCGGTCGCCAGACACCAGCTGTGTTTGTGTGTCTGCTCCTTCGATCGCTGAGCTCCGCGCTGCGGGCGCCGCCTGCCGTTTAATTAGTCGAGTGTCCTGCCGCGCCGCCCTGGCAGCTTGCCAGCCTACCTCGCATTGTAGGCGCCCGCCGTACCTACCCCGTCCGCCCGCGCCATCCCGCGCCGCCCTGTCAGCTTGCCAGCCTACCTCGCATTGTAGGCGCCCGCCGTACCTACCCCGTCCGCCCACGCCATCCCGAAGATTGTGTCCACTGCGGCGGAGAAAAGCTTCCGGACATTACAAGTGGCCCACACCAAGACTCTCAGGCTTATTCAGAGAGTCAACAAACGGAGTTGGAGGAACAATGACTATTGTTCTGATCAGCGGTTGGTTTCTTATTCCACGGTAAAGAAGTATTTCTTTCCGACTGTTATATTCCAGTCTCATAAAAAAAAAAAATTGAATAAACCAACGATATTCACATATAATACGGATTTCTCCCTTTTTCTAAATATACCGACCGAGCGTGGTGGGTGCGCGGTTAACTCTCTGACTTCGCATTCGGGAGGACGCCGGTTCGAATCCCCGTCCGGGCATCCAGATCTGGGTTTTTTCACGGTTTCCGATAATCACTCCATGCAAATGCTTCCTTCAATAGGCCATGGCCGAATTCCTTCCCGTTCCTTTTCCCCAGTCCCATACCGCCTCTAATGACCTCGACGTCGACGAGGCGTAAAGCCATAAGTAAAAAAAATAAAGAATATATACGAGTTATATTTAAAAGCTCACAATAATTGTAGCATAAAAGGATGGAGCCAAACAAAGCAACATAAAAGTTTCAGTAGCATCAGTAAATTAAAATAGAAAATAGTTACATCTACTTCCAGAGTTTCATAATTCACGGTTGTTACGATCATAGTTGGTTTCAAGAAGATTTTCTTGGGTTTGGGTTACATTTCTGATTGCAGGTAAATTCACTTAGTCTATACCATCAACATTTTACGCGCTAATACAGTATTAATAGCTGAAGTTTAATTCACTTCAAGTAGCCTTCCCAACGACGTGACGTTTTGTGTAACACAAAGGTTTCGCCTGTTTTCTGAAATGGCTAACAAGTAGTTGAAAACATGTAGCAATCGTACACAATTTTCGAAATTTGTAAGCACTCCTGAACCACAGTGAAACTACGCTGCTTCCTTCTAAAACAGGAGTGGCCAACTCAAATGATCTTGCGGGCCGCTTTGGAAATGCATCATAACTACGAGGGCCGCATATAAAATTATATGTCCCCATATTGGATTCAGACCCACTGTAGACAATGTTTAGGAGTGTAAAACTGAAACATAATGAGCTATTAATATTGTGTTTACTACTATTCCTACATGTAAACATAGATAATATAATAATAATGATATTAAACGCACATTGTAAAGAAATAAATAACACTAAAAATGAAATACATAAATGAAATAAAAAAAAAATGATTAAAAATAGTTATTTTACTAGTGCAATATTTGTTTCTCCACTCTTTCACTTATATTTTGCAAATCGATCTCAGTTTGAGTATTTGAACATCGTAACTGGTGTTGCAAGTTAGCTTCCGTTATATCTGAGCGTGAAAACGATTTTCAAGCGTAAGTTGAACCAAAAGTGCCAACAACTATTTGTGCCAAATTTCTCAAATTGGAAAATTTCTCTTTTGTGACATAAGTGTTATAAAAATCAATTGATTCTGTTTGAAAAATGTGTTTTAATGCAGTATTGCACTGTAAATCAACCAGGTCAATTTGCAGATATTCTGGGGTCGACTCGACTTCAACATGAAAGGGAGATGAATATATTTGAAAAAGTTTGTTGCATTTGTCTAACTCTAAATTACTGAATCGGCTTTCAAAAGCAGCTGTAGATTTGGGAATTATAAAATAAATATATTTTTAAAAAATGTGATGAATCTCGCGGGCCGGAAGAATGTTCAGGGCGGGTTGGCCACCCCTGTTCTAGAGGATGAATTCAACCCCCGAGTTCGGGGCAATCATTTTTTTTTTTTAAACCCAAATACAAAAATTTCCGTATATAATTTCCGTTTGTGGGGGTGGTATTCAAATTAAAGTAATGAATTACAGTTTAGTAAAGACGGCAGTGCTACTGTTGTAATTTCGTGAGGTGTTTCAACTCTATTCGAGAATTCTTCAGCCATCCATTTTTCAGTAATGTATTCAGTTTATAAATTTTGTACAATGTAGTTTTTATTTCTTAATGTTGTTAACTATTATATTAGAATATGGTCTTATAGATTACTTACAGTAACATTTCTGTCATAAGATTTGGAAGCTGTCGTCAGATGTGTCTTCAACCAACATGCCACTTTGAATGTTGAGCAAGAGGTTCGAAGAGCACGGGTTCGAATCCCCGTTCCACCATCCAGATTTTGGTTTTCCGTGGTTTCTACAAAAGGCATTGACTGAATTCCGTTTCTTGACCATAGTCCTTACCCTTCTCTAATGACGTGGACGAGGAGTTACGCCACAAGGTAAAAAATGTCATTCTTGATGTTGAGGTGGCCGGAGGCAGTTACTTGCTTTACTCCATCTAATTATTTCACCTTTATAGCAATGTTCATATTTGGCATTGAGAGTGATGGAAGGCAATTAGTTTTTGCAATCTGTTGTTGGTCAACGTTTTTCCAGTAATCAAATTACACACGCAAATATATTTAAGTGCAACCGAGTTTCTAGATCGTATTAAAAGTTATTTGTTACGATAGATCAACAACAGGCTAAGAGTCATTATTTGGAAAACATAAGATAATGTACCATCATTAATTTTCTATCAAAGGTACTTTAAAAAGTATCCAAACGATTCAAGAAAATTTACAACCACAGATAATGTAATCTTATTGGAATCAGAAGATTTTCAGTGTCGATAAGCAAAACAATAATTTGTTGCTTTAGCCTGAGCTTGTAGTGTTTCTAACTGTTCCGTCTGGCACTGATGTTAGTTACCGTTGACAGTATCCCATCTTTCATCTCTAATGTTTGACCTGCCCCGGCGATATCTAGTTCTCTCCAGATTACAAACCTGTTGGTTACGGAGGCTAGGATTTTTCTCAGATGCTATACTCAATTGATTTTCAACCAATCGTACAGGGTGATGCTCACCTGCAAACACTGAATACTGGGAGAAGACTTTGGAGACACACGCAGGAAAACTATCGCCACGTCAAATCAATAAAATGGCTCTCGTGTGCTTACGTATAAAACAACAGAAATTCAAAACCGGAAAGCATAAAGAGAGATGACCCACCGAACCACCCAGAATTGCCTATGACAGAATATTTAATGTCACCATCGTTAGAATGAATGAATTTTCCACAGTAATTTTCATTTTCCTCGTCTAACCGTGTAGGAAACAGGGCCGTATTAAGGAAATTTATAACCCTAAGTTTGGTACGTTCCTCCACTTCCAAATATATCGAAATTTAATCTTACATTTTACAGCAATTTTTTAACTAAAATCCTGAAAGAAACTTTTGAAATTTGTTATTAAAGAGTAGAAAATTCTACTTTAGAAGTTAATAAATTGCTGAGATAAAAATGAAAACAATTGAAAATCGTTAAGGTACTGCACCAAATTTATTAAAATTGCTATGAACAGTTACAGTAGAAAAGAACAAAAATTTGAGATTCTTCACTATTTCGGCAAATATGCAAAAAAAATAAGGTAAGGTATTAGATTTTTAAAAAAAATAACGGAATTTCAAATTTAAAAATAACATACTGCAATACCATATAAGTCAAATTCAAGATATAAGAAAATGAAAGTAATAAGCAAGCAAATGTTACTATCATTTTATTCAAATATAGTACTTTCCCAAACAATCAGATTAAAAAAGACAATTGTTAGGGATCAGTCCAGAATTCAATTTTTACTTGTCATAACATTTTGTAGGAATAGATTACATGGTTAAAGATTTTGATTGTTATGAGAATATAAATAACGGAAAGAAATATATATGGTGAGTGCAAGAAAATTTGTGTGTAGCGGTAGTGAGCAGTATCTTTACGTTCAACAATTTGGCGGCAAGTGAGTAAGCTGAAGGAATAGAAAAGCTGGTGAAATGCAATGAAAAGTGTTTCAATTGGTACGACAGCTACACAATAGGATAGCAAAGGTATCAGAAGGTTGCAAAATAAGTTTTTTTCAATATCTTTAATTAAAGTATCTGGTGGAGTGGTTCCCAATCAGTTTTTCCCTAGTACCACTGCAAGAAAGACCTTAACCTCGCGTACGCCTTATAACTGAAATCTACTATATAATTTCCTTAGCTCACTCACTCACCCTGATAGCTATTGGCTGCAGAACGATGTCACGTGTCGTTCTTAGGTAACAAACCAACAACGACCACATATGTCATTAGAGGAAATTCGAGGTTAAACTTTCACGAAAGTTTTTGCTAGACCGAAGTTTATACATTACGATTTATTTGCTTTTTGCGTAATTTACTGACAACTTCCGTTAATGATCTTTGTTCATGTTCGCTGTCCATGAGTTATTAGGTTATTTAAAGTGAACATTAGGCCAAATAGGCTACCGAATCGAGTATTCTAGCAATTCATTTCTACGGAGTTGCGCAACTGTTTAATAATCTGGAATCTGTAGCATGTTATCTGGCCTTTACAGACACTATGACCAAAGATTACATTATGAATGCACAGTCTCAATAAAAAATAAAAAAAACAACGTGATGCTTTCGAAGAAAACAGGAATTCTTCAAATTTTGCAGAGTTAACTTTAAGGATCAAATAGAAGTTTTATTTCAGCAAGTTCGAATCTGCTATCTTTGCAACAATTATACGATAACGCAATGGTCCCTGTCCGTTTTTAATTCGTCTATTAATACTTCTGAGTTCTTCAAGCTCAAGAGATTTTATTCACCCTAAGAGTGAAACGCAGAAGTCACGGCCTTGCGCTAGTAAACAAATAATTGTGCTCATCCCAGTCGAGTGCTCCGCACAGACACATAGTTGCAATAATATAACTAACACACATACACACAGCTTGTTTTAAAACATACTTTGGCTATAGTAATGCTTGGGTAATTTTTGTTTTCAGTTATCTAATGATTACCTAAGCCAAGAAATTACCCCGCGTACCCCTTAAAGCAGCTTCACGTACCCCGGGGTTTAGGAACCACTGGCTTACTGAAACGCATGTTGTTCACCCTACTACGAAATCCAAAGTCCACAAGAATAAAAAGGATAACAATACCAGTTTTAAATTAAAATAACAATTACCTCAAGAACACTAAAATATCACGAAGTTAAAGGAATAGATGTTAATAGAGAAAATAAAGGTATACTAGTTGCCGTAAGGGTTTTAACTACGTGTTGGGCAAATCTGGCTGCGAGAAGTTGACGGTGTCCCGCAGCGGGCTTTTAGCGCGAATTTGTGTTCGGCCTGTGGCCAATTAGCGCTGTCCTAATGGGGCGTCGAGTGCCAAGGGCTGTTACTGACCACAGCTACCGACTGGCGTTTAAAATTGACCTTTCCCAAGAAGTAGTAATTACAATCTATGAATCTAGAACCGCTCGTAAAAGCTTACAAATTTCCTCGTATAGCGATTTGCAAACAATGTAGTTTTACATTAAGTAAAAATAATTCTCGTTATGTTTCAGTAATCCAGATGTATTTTTTTGCATTATTATGGATGAGACCCATTGGAATGGTAGGCTGACCACACAGAAGTTTGCGGAAGTTGTTATACTCCTCAGAACTTGGTGGACAGAATTTCGTAATTAATTACTCTACTCTCTCTCGGAAACATTGTGTGCATTTTTTTTAATTGGCATTTGGCTTTGAGGCCACACATTCGCATCTATTTGTAGGTGCACTCAATGTGTAGTAGACTCAGCATGGTACAGACGAGACAAAACAAACTCAACACTTAAGTCAGCACTCGAACCGGTGACCCCTGCAACGCGAGACCAGCACACTATCCCTGCGCTACTGGCTAGAAAAGATTTACAAGCAAATTTGTCAGATCTCCACGTTTGTAACGGAATTTGCTATACTTAACAAAATAACCGGTAACTTCTACAATAACAACACCGGCGACCAACTTTTCATGACTTTTGTTTTGACGAAACACTGAGAAAAAGTTCATAAACAAGACATCAGACTTCTGTCCACAGATTCAATGCACATTGACAAACAAATGACCGTTCAGAGCGAGGTGTTAGGGTTTGTAATTGTCTTACATCCCATCTACTATATAATTTCCTAAACTCACTCATTCACTCACCTCAATAGCTGTTGGCTGGAGAACGGTGTAACATCTCAGCCTTCGCTCGCAAAACCAGAGAAACCATTAGAGGAAAATCGTGATTATGTCCACAATTTAATAGCTACGTAACTGTTACGAAATTAATTGGCATAATACATTAAGTTGGCTTTTCGTAGCATTTCATAATTAAATAAATATTTATAATTTTTGCGGCTGAATAAAACGTAGATCTGCTTTCAGTAACATAATACTAATGAAAGCAACATAAAAAAAACTTAAAAAATAAATTACTGATGGTCTCTGCTGTAACCACGAATGCCAATTGTCATTCCGGCTTAGGGCGTGTCCTAGTGTGGGAAGCAGCGTATTCAGTGACGATACGTTCGGTCGGCTGGCGCGGTGGATAATGCGAAGGGGCACTGCAGCGCGGTGCCCGGTCGCTACAATTCCGCCCGACCCTACGGGGTACGGGTGGGGTCGGGTGTAGGGATTGCAATCCAGCAAAGCGGGATCCCGCATCATTAGACAGTCTGGCGGATCCCGCACAAAATTAAGCGGATCCGCAATCCGCAAAATCCGGCGGAAACGCGTGTCAGTCTGCGTGACTCGCTGCCCCACTCGGACTCTGTCGGATATTTTGCACTGTTTGCCTGTACCCTTCCAGTTGGCATTCGACTCGTGTGAACAAACTTTTTTTTTTTGTCAACCTTCGTCATTCGTAAGTAAATTGATACACTTTTACGTATTCATCAAAACTTACGTTTGTTTCTAGTACACATTTCTGTAATATGAGTTATGGTGCGTATTTAGTAAGATTTTTCTAACTATATAATTATTTTTTAAGTGTCGCACACGTTATCTGAACTATAGGGTTACAGCTTTTTATTCACGGTTTCATTATTCCCATTTTCTGTATTTACAGATAAAGTAATTGTGACAATTTCCTAATTTGCGGATGAAAATTTGATTATTTGTTGATATGAAACTAATGTTATCGTAATTTTAACTATCGCGTACCAATTTATTTAACAGCTATCAAAAGGAAATTGTATATCCTTTGACTTATTGTTGTTTTGGCCGCTGCCTCAATGCGTTTCTTTGACGAAAGCCACCTACTTACATGTGCCGCTCAGGCTTTCGATTAATCCCTCTTCTCCTTGGTATTATTTCGACTAAAGGTAAAAAAAGTTATAATGAAGTTTTCACGGGTGTATCGACGAATTGTGTTGTAGGAGCACCATACTTCGACGGCTGCCTCCGCCTTCCTCACGTGTGAAATCTCGTGTTTTTACAATGAAATCCGGAGATACAACCTATGAAAACTTCACTGCAATCATTCACCGAGAAAGTCTCCTTTCTCACTAAAAAGTAATAATTTCCACTCTTAAAACGTCGTTACGCCACATATGTAAAATTGAAAAATTGAAATACTTGACAGTTTAAGTGTTGGTGAGTAGTTTCCTTTAATAACATTGAATCAACTGTAAGATCAATCAAGGAATCAGGAGATATAATAATGAATCACGCAAAAAAAGGCCAAGTCTCGTGCTTGTGCAGTGACAAAAAGTTATGAAATCTTGTTTTGAGCCTAGTCTACACTTTACAGAGTATATTCACTTCACTTTGTGAAATGAAATGCTTTCTCTCGGTGTTATGGAAAGTTTTTTTAGAATTTAAAAAAAAAAAAAAAAAAAAAAAAAAAAAAAAAAAACTCTGATAACTTGGTCATTAAGCAAACTATATTTTTAAACTTATGTGATGTATTGTAGGGCACATAATATGACGTAAGAGTCAATATTTTCCATTTTTATTATTTATTTAAAAATTGGTTTAGAAAAATGTAAAATATCGAAATACACTTAAGACACTCTAAAAAGTTTTAATGTCATTTTGCCAATCAAAATAATGTTAATTGTTAATTTTTATCATTTAACATTGAAAATTATTTATTAATTTAATTACTATTTAATTTATTAACGTTTTAAGTAACAATGTTTTAAATATATGCGTTAAAAATTGTTTGTACCAATCCCGCTCGGATCCCGCGGGATTGGCGCAAATACCGCGCGGATCCCGCGGGACTGGAAGCACTGCGGGATTGCAATCCTTAGTCGGGTGTTAAGCGTAGGAACCAGAGAGAGGCTTATGCTATACGGCTAGGTACTGGAAGAGTCTTCAGCCTGGTTCGTGGCGTGAGCTTCATCCGCGTTGCTCCCCTAGGGCACCCTTAAGAGGTGGCGAAATGTGCGTTTCCTCACCGTCCCTGCTGTAATGGCGGGTGATTCTGAAGAGCCCAATACCGCGGCGGGGGCGTAGTGAAGTAGCAGGATATCCGCATTATTATTCTTGAGGAGGGGGTATGGTTTTCTCTGGTACCCCCGATGACGGATTCTAGCGCCTATAAAGCGGCTGCCAGTGATGCCTTGTGCTGATCCTCCGACACAAATTGTCTTCCCCAGTGTGACAGCATTTCTGACAGTTGTTGTAAGTGTGGATGAGTGATATAGTGTGTGTACAGTGTTGTTTGTGTTTTGGTCGGGAGATGAAGGTAGGGAGAGGGTGAAACCCGGAGCGGGCCTATTCAATTCTACTCTTCTCAGAGATCCCTAGAGTGTCGCAGGCTTAACGTCCCCATCTGACGGACGAATCGGTAGCAACAGTGTCGCATGCCGTCACAGCACACGTACTGCGGAGACGTTTAACCCAGGACTTGGCGCACAATCTGGTGATTATGGATTGTGCACCACCTCCTCTCCTATCCTTCCGGCCAAATCCTGGTGATGAGAATTTCTCCCACCACAATGACAGGAACCAGCCAATCCCGTGTCAGCGCCGGACATCATCACGGTGCCACAACCATTAGGGTGGGAAGTCAAGAACTACTTAAGTAAAAGTTTGTATGTGATTACGTTTGCTATCACAGCCTTATTTCTCTACATTACATGAGGAGTTATTTCTTTGCTTCGATCCCGGCCTCTTACTCCTATAGTGAGAGCTACGATTTCGCTGCTAACCATTACTAAGCTAAAGGCAGCATTCTCCTTGAGCAAAGAGACATACTGGTACATTCAGATAACATATAAAGGTCAGCGTCAGATACACCTGACAGCCAGGATATAGTGCGACAAAGCTAATACTCATAACAGAGATTTCCTGCGTGGAAAGGAATGGGACAGTTAGAATCTTGACTACGCACGAAAACTTCGTTTACCTGAATGCAAAGCGAAACGTCCAAACCACTCATATACGATTGAGAATCGAAACAACTTGTCTGTTGAAAGCTTGTTACAAAGAACGATTTCTGGCTAGGCACTCAACTGACCTTCAAAAGTGCTCGCCGTAAGCCTCCCAACATTTGGATACCTGTCCTCTTTTCCGTTTCATATTTCTTACTGGCTGACACCAACCTCTCAGATTTAAACCTATTAACCTAGCTATACGTTTTAAAAACCTTGCAGTATATTTCAGTGGGAGAATTTCTCCAAGAAGCATAGTAAAGCGCGTAGACAATATTTACAAATTTCTCTCTTTCCTTCGCTATCATCAGTCTCTCGACTGGTTTGATAGAAAACTCAAAATCTTCGCATCTTGAGCAACCTCTTCATCTCAAAATACTCTTTACAACCTATGTTCTCAATTATCTGATTAATATATTCTAATCTCTGTCTTCCTCTAAGATTATTCCATTCGATTGTTCTCTCCACAAATAAATTTACCAACACCGCATGTCTTAGAATGTGGCCCTCCGTTCTGTCTCTTTTTTCTCTAAAGCTCTTCCACAAACTTCTTTCCTAACCCATAATTTCCAAAACACGTTTATTTTGTACTTTACCTGACCACTTAATTTTTAACCTCCTTTTATAACATCACATTTCAAATAATAGAATTTTCATTATTTCTTTTATTCCTGAAGTCCATTCTTCGCTACTAATATGTGCTGTATGTGATTATTTTAAGCCATCTTCCACACTCGTTATTAAACTAATAATTATTATTTAATAAATACATCAGTACAACTGTTGTTGGATATTAAATAATATCCAAAAACAGTTGTACTGGCGTATTTATTAAATAATAATTATTAGATTATGTGCTGTTATCCTCACCTAAAGACGCCGATCAATAATTGAAACTAAGATTTTTTCTTTTTCCAGAAGAATTTCTTCGCTAGTGCCATTCTGCTTGTCACATCATTTTTGCGCCGGCTGTAAGCTGTAACTTCTTATATAACATAATTCACTTCTTCTCCAGTAACGGCCACTTTGTGTTGTCAGGACTTCTCAGGATGACTAGAACTTCACACCTTTAAGGTAATAACCGAGTCTCTGGATAAGATATCCAGAAATGTTTCGCCTATTCTCATTGGTTCTTTGGGGCAGTTACTAAATTATTGCAGTAGTGGTTTGCTCAGCACAGTAGGAATAATGAAACCACAAAGGCACAGTTTTTGTTGACTATAGTTTCCAATATCTGGGATTCTATTGTAAAGACTTAAGTAACATCGTGTCATCCTGAAACGGTAAACTGCATGTAAGGAGTAAAGATTTATACTCATCTTTGACTGCTGGCATACGTAATAATATCTTTGAAATAAAATTAAAGGAAGTATACTGGGGAAACGTGTGGTCTAATATCTCCCATAAACGGTTACCATTCGAAATTCAAGTCCTAGGATATAAAGTCGTAAATGACATATTATTTAATGGTTTTACTTACGGAAAGCCTGCACACATCTAGACCTCTACTGAGTTCGCAAGGCTACAGATTTTTTCCAAATTTGGTTACACACACGTTCGTAATTCGACAAAATATCAATACTGTACCACCAGAAAATTATAACGCTTGTAGCGGATTGGTAGTTGGGCAGATTAATTGATTACCTTGCATGATTTATAATCGCCACCTTCCACTACCTTATGCAAAGCACAAAAGCACATATATTAATTTCAGGAAACAGAGGTGAAACCATTACTTCTGTTATTAATATTTGAAAAGATCCTAAAATATTGGTTTATTTGGTACTCATTACTGCTTACAGACAGAGGTATATTTACCATTAATCTTAAACATCTGTCTATGCAAAATAAAGTTCAACGCAATACCTTGTCTTACAGGTGCAACATAGCAAACAAACAATTATCGTTAATTGAAGCTAAGAAATTGCAATACATGTACATTACAAAGAATTACAAATTCCATATGCAACTGAAGCAAAAACTCTCTTATACATAACGAGAGCGGTTCTTGTATGACAATGATAACAAGAAAATATCAGATTTAACTGGATTACATAGGGCGCCAGGGAGTTAATTTGTTCCCACAAATAATAGTTATTGAAAGTTTCCAAACATGGAAATCAGTCTTTCAATTCAAACTGGATAACGAAAACCAAAAAGCACTCGGCTCTTAGACACAACTAGCTCAGGAATTAATGTCCGGTGGCATAAGAACTCTTACTCATAAGACCGTTAAAGGGCTATCTCAATGATTCGTCTGAGTACACACTGTTTCTGGAGGTATAATTTCCGTGTCTGTCTGGCAACATGCAGCGTCGCAACAAGAGCGCTATCGTCTCTCAAACAGCGCACCTGTCCACCAGCACAAATGACAACCTCGACGGGACTCGGCTCTCAATCACCCAAGCTTCCAGAATGGAACCATCAATACTGCTCTGGCAAGCAGTAGCCAGGGCGATAGTCCCAGCACAAGTGACCTCTTCTCGCCTCTCAGAGCTAGTCTCTCCTTCTCCTCGGCAAGTATCATGAAAAATACACAATTTGTAATATTTCCAACCGCGTTAGGAAATAAAAACATCGGATTGACTTCGCAAAAGTCTCCCCTCTATGCTGGCTAATACATTGCCTCTTATTTGCTAAGAGTCTTCGGGTTTTGTCGGGATTGTTCGGGAGGCTATGCAGAAATCAATTTTCTCACGACACCAAGCGAACGCCCATTGAAGGATTCCATCCGCAAAATTCCCAGCGTCCAGACTTTCTCACAGATATCAGTGCCAGAGATAATCCCCTCATTGTCTCGAACCACGGGACACTTCCGGCTGAGTCAGACTGTCGCCCACGCTAACACAACTCTTAGCTCGGCGCGGATTTCTGCTCCAACTCAAGAAAAGAATATCTATTTATTTCCGATGTTTCTTATATCAAACAATAATTAATTTAAATTGTACGAGATGACCCATCTAGTCATCTTGTTACACGCTGTAGTTTGGAAAATACGACAGACTATGAACAATATTGTAAGTAAAAAAAGGTAAGGACCTGGTAGATTATTTATCCACCTTGTGAATCACACATGTAATTTGAAAAATCAATCGAGGTACAATTTGAAGCCTATCAAGATTAACTTCAAAACAACAAATTTTGACGACGTCAATCTCTGTCCCATTAATTTAACCAGTTTACGTCCATGTTCTGTAATGTATACTGTGTTGGAATATTTTATTCATAAAATTGTACATTTTTTAATGTAGTCAGAAAATATTTATTCATTTGTAAGATATTAAATAGTTAGAGATTCCCACTGTCAATTCTAACAACAACTACATGCCCCTGAATATAATATGTCGTTATAGTAGAAATTTTATTTTTATTATTATTTTTCTTATGGCGTTACGTGGAGGTCATTAGAGGTAGGATGGGACTGAGGACAATTAACAGGAAGGAATTCTGCATTGGCCTTTTTAATGGAAGCATCTCGGCATTCTTCTGGATTGATTTGGGGAAACCATGAAAACCCAAATCTGGATGCCCGGATGGGGTATTCGAACCGTCGTCCTATCCAAAGCGAGGCCGATGTGTTAACCGCACACCTACCACGCTCGGTTTTATAGCAGAAGCTACAACATTCCTCCATCACTGATGATAGCAGCAAGAAATACTTTGAATTTAGACACCTGTAGATAGCGGTAATTAATTCAGCATTCACTTCTTCAAACGATCAGCCCTGCTGTCGATGAAATCCAGATCAAACAGTCTATCTAATCAGCAAAAATCATGTCGAATATTCTGAGATACGATGTTCCTAAATCTTGGAAAGAACTTGCGCTGAGTGTTCTGGCGAGATGCCTTTCCTCCTACGCAATATTTCTTTCAAGCTCTTGAATCACTCACTCCACATCCCCAAAACTGCTGCACTGGCTTTCATCTTTTCTGTTGGACATTTTAAGCCCGCGGCCTCACAATCATGGCCTAATGGGAGGGTTCTGCGAATGTGACAAGGTGCGCCAAAAAACCGCTCCCGCATGCTGTTACTGCGAAATCTCTCTGTCTCTGTATTTTTGTTAAGTTTAGTCGTCTAAATGGTTATACTGATATTGATGCCATTTCACAAAGAAATACCCTGTACCTGTAGGAAGGACACACGACATTCTTTTGGTATGAATAACAGTTTTAGTCCCGATGTTTTGGAACTTATCGAATTGTGTCAGACGGACGGATGCGTGTGTTGGTCTGTAATGTTACGTCGGTTGCTGAAGCTGTGCTTCTCGCGCAGTCTGCTGGTGTATGATTTAAATTTCGTTTATAGACAAAACGTATTATTTAGTATAGATGTCGATTTTCTCTGCACTGTACCATTACTTTGTGTCTGCATAAATGTTTCTGGCACCATTTTATTTTTTCTTCTTTTTTGACATGCCTTGCGGGCGTAAACCTGGCCTAAGTGGTAGTTCTAGCAGAGTCCAAACAGCTAAAGTTATTAGAAAATCCAACAATCGGTTTCTCATGCTGAAGATGAAAAAACCAAGTACAGATTTTTTTTTTTTTTACTGCTTTAGGTCTTTCAACAGCGAGGTCTTTAGAGACGGGAAACGATGGGGGCAAGGGATGGGAAGGAATTCGGCTATGGCCTTTTTAAGGAATCATACCGGCATTTGCCTGGAGTGATTTGGGAAACCATGGAAAACCCAAATCTGGATGCCCGGACGGGGATTTGAACCGCCGTCCTCCCGAATGCGAGGCCAGAACGCTATCCGTTACACCCCCACGCTCGGTCTGAGATAAATATTACCATAGTTAACCCTTCCCCCTCCCCTCCTCCACACGCATCCCCGCACCTTCGTTTGTTTTTCTGTTTGTATATGTGTTGGAAACTGATTCTCTTTGTGAGACAGATTCGACGGTAAAAGATATAGTGATGGCCTTCCTGTCATATTTTGCCGACTCGGTGTTGTTTGGGACCAATCCTAAGTTACTAACAGCTTTCTATATTCAATTATTCCATTGAAATTCTAAGTCCACGCGTACAAAGTCGCGGGTATCGCTAGTAAAGAATAAACTGACAAGCGGCTGATTTGTAGCAAGTTTCATTATTGATGCATTCACTGAGTTAAAAGGCAATTGAAGAATTAATACAAATATTTGTGGCAATAACAATGTTTCGAAATTTTTTATTTTTTATTTTTTTTTGCTTATGACTATACGACTTGTCTACTTCGAGAACATTAGAGGTATTATACGAGTGGGGGCAAGAAATTGGAAGAAATTCGGCCATGGACTTTTGACGGAAGCATCCGGCATTCACCTGGAATGATTCGGGGAAATCAAGGGATGCTCTGACGGGGATTCGAACCTGCATCCTTCCGAACACGAGGTCGGAGCTTTACCACTCATCCGCCACACTCGATCCGATAAGGGTGTCATGCGCTCTTACTACAGAGGCACAAATGTGAGTTAACGTTAAGAAATACAAACCAACCCTAACAGATAGATCTTACTCAAATTAAAATTATAACCTGCATGAAGCGTCGTCCACACAATAGATATTAAGTTACAAAAATGACCCAATTGCTTCCAGAAAAGTGCGATATGTCTTGGTTAACAAACCAACTTTGCGTATTAATAAACTGACCTAAAATTTGTTTGTTAGATAAACGTTACATAAATGTTACTTAAATTTTATTTTAATAATTACGTATCGTTACAAAGCATAACTCCATACAGATATATCGTGCCGACGTTTTATACATTCAGAGCCTTAGATGCCAGCGTGGAATATTCGGCAAGCGTAATTTTTTTTCATAAAACCCATTGCTCATCGGAGCTGGTGCGCTATCTTTGAGTCTTGACGTATAGTTCGGAGCGCGAGAGGGTTCCAGATGGGAAAAGTCTTGACGCTTTCGCAATACGTCTCCTCGGGAAGTTGGCAGAAGTTGTGGTCGGCGTCTCCCAGTTCCTGGGCTCCCTGCACTCGATCTGCAGCCTCCAGAACACCAGCCACTTTTTCCGGCGGATAAACTTGGGAAACACTCCCCTCTCGCCGACATAAGTGTCCAATTTACATACGCGCCACAATACTACTGACGTCATATATGATACGTAATTTTCAGAAAACGGTGGCTTCACTCTCATTATTTACTTTTCATTACTTACTAGCGGAGTTCCCGGCGTTGCCCGGTATAGTTGGCGTAGATTTAACCGTACCCTATTTTTATTCCCGCAAAACATTTGTACAAAGTTTCATATAATACGCGCCAACTTTTTCGGAATTAAAGCAAACTTACATTCACCCGCCCCCTACCAAGAAACTGGTGGGCTGAAGTTTATTTGCACGTATACTAGTTTCGTTCGTCCGAAAAGATTCATGTATATCAAACTTCGATAATTTGGTTAAGAAATTTCATTACTACATTACTGAACAACCCTAGATTATGTTAAAAACTCACGTTTGATTCAATTGCGAAGTGAATGGATATACTTGTGGCTCGAAACGCCAGATCGTTTAAAATAAAATATCAAAAGTGAATCCGGAATAATATTATCGTGAACAGAAGACTAATGCTGAAGGCCAGAGATATTGTCCATAGATCATGCTTAAAGAAAATCTCTGTTGTTTTTACGGCTATCTATGTTGTTTAAAAATTGATATCCCGAATTAAAGGAAAGAATACTTCAAGCTATGGCTTTTAAAAATTGAATACATCGAATTAAAAGAAAGAATACTTAAAGTTTTGTTTAGTGTGCATAATAGTTATTACTATAAGTTATCTTGATACTTTAATTAAAGGCTATGGTCAGAGACATTGTGTTGTGTATTTAGTGCGGAGTATGCGGCATCTAGTGATTCCTCCTGTGGAATTTCTCACCATACGTTCAGAATTTCATTTAATGCTCCTACATTATTTAACGTTGAAACATAAGACATGCCATACAAGTGAATTAAGATTCTAAGCTTTAAACGGTAGAAAACTTCATCGAAATGTGCCCCGCAGTTTCCGAGTTTTTATACGACCAATGTGTCCGGTTTTCGTTTTATAGATATAGATTTAAAGGTTTATTTTTCCTAGCAAGATTAGGGCTGTCAAGTCCTCTCTAACATCTTACGAGGTATTTATAATAAATATTATACACCTAACTCCAACTAACAGTATACAACACATACATAACGTTTGGCCTAAATTAAGTTCAAGAGTAATACTAACAAAAAACATAATATTTATAAGTAAAATACTGACTAAAATCTTAATAGTGATCATGTTTAACAATTCAATCACTTAATGGTATAAACTAATGCTAGCGAAAGTTAAAGAAGTAAACGGTAGACATAGAGTGTGGAATCGTCGTTGAACGTAAACGCGCAACCACTGTAATGATGGTGAGACATCGTCGTACAGTCGCAGGTCGCAGATGAACCTTACACAGGAGTTCATAACAAGTTCAAATTTCCTTATGTCTGCCGAACTCAAATTTTGCTGAACATCCTATATAACATTTCGTTGTCAGCATCCATTTATTCTGAACTAATATAAAGACTGCGTCAAAAAATAATATATCAGTGATGATGATTTTTTATCGACTTCTGCCATAACATAGTTATTTTACACTGAAACGCATTGTTTGTTACTAACTAAGGTTGAGAATGGTCAAAGGACGGCCGGTACACAGTTCAACTCACCGCAGCGCCTGTGATGGCGAGACGCAACCTGCTGCGCACTACAATTACTTTGGCAGGAGCAGCATGAGGGGTTACCAAAAATTGAAAATCGATTTACATTTGCAATGACTATTAATAAGTTTCAAGGACAATAAATGAGCTGGATTACACTTACCAAATGTACTATTACTTATATACAATTCTGTATATCCCTTTCAAACAGTATTTTTCCAATAACAAAAAAATGAGAAGCAAACAATTCATGATGATTATATTCTGTCATCAAATAATTTAAACAACAGGTACACTGAGTTTTAAACTGGTTCACTTCAATAAAACCATTTTGCTATTTTGCGTATGCACGTCTTTTAATATTTAACTTGAACAACACAACAAGGGCTGAATCTTTTTATTTATTTTTTGGCGAAAGCATAATGTGCGAAAATTTTTCACAGGTGTACCTGTATTTCGTTATAAAACGCCGCAGATTATTGCTATGTCATAGCATTTCATAGGCAAGGCAGGAGTACCTTGAATATACGAGTAGTATCACTTACATATACCGGTTCCTATGACCTTGTTTATTTATTTACTATTTTTTTTGCCACATAAATATGATCCGAGGTTGGCAATTGCTTGAAAATGTCTCCATATTCTGTGTACGCCTTCAGTGTTTGCTTACCATTTTTTTCGTAGTTCGTATTAGAACCATACAAGATTAATAATCGCATGCAATCTCCACTGATTTATTGCTTAGATATCTTGTATTTAAGACATTAATTCCATCAATAACCAAATCACTCTTCCCATCTATCTCGAATGTTTCTTTTAAAAATCTACATAACAATAATTTGTTCTTTCTTTTCTTCCACCGCAGCGACTAAAGAGAGCTCTCAACAATCTTTTCCTTGTTCCAAACACCGTTTACAACTCGTATTAAATATACACACAAAGAAGTTGATAATGATACGTGGATAATCTTCTTTATTTCACGTCTGCAAAGCTAGCGTGGTGGGTGAGCTGTTAACGCTCTGGCCTTGCAATCGGGAGGACGCCGGTTGGATTCCCCGTTCGGGCATCCAGATTTGGGTTTTCCATGGTTTCCCGAAATCATTCCAGGCGAATGCAGGAATGGTTCCTTCAAAAGACCATGGCCGAAATCCTTCCCGTTCCTTGTCTCCAGTCCCATCCAACCTCTAATGACCTCAATGAGTCGTAAAACCATAAGTTAAAAAAAACGAATCTGCAAATGAAAATATTTTTTTTTTCAGCACGAATTTCAGTCCAGTGAAGGGCAACTACCTTCTCCCAGCACTCAATCATCTCTCGGTTTCCCTGTCAAAGATAGTTTTGAGAATAACGTAATTTTTTCTTATCCGATACGCCATTTTTCGACGGCAGGCGTTGGGAACTAGCTTGAACGCCCTTTTTTAGAACTCATAAGAAAATATTCGCTGATACTTGTAGAAGTCCTATACAGAGCTAGGCTGGCGACAGATAACGTTCGGGCTATGCAATTGGTAGGATGCGGGTTTGAGTCCCCATCTAACCATCCAGATTTCGGTTTTGCGTGATCTCCCAATACCACGCCACGCGGGTATCGGAATGGTACCTTCAAAAGGCCATGGCTGAATTCATTCCAGATCCTAGTCCCCAATACTATACTATTTCGAATGGCCTCGATTTCGATGAAAAAGAAAATAGATGACGTACTTAACTTGAGTATCTTCCTTACGGTCACGCTCGAATTTTTCTAGGCTATTTAAGTCGTTAACGCAACTAACTCCTCAACCTGACGATTGGTTGGAACCCACCACAAGAGGCGTGCTAAGCCAATGACTGCCAATGTATTAGCGGACAGTTAATTTTCTCCGGGACCTCCTGTTGAAGTTGGAATCCACACCACTGATTACAGTTCATAATAACTACTCAAGATTTGTCAGAGGTGGAGGTAGTTCAGTAAACATCCTTCAAGTGTGTGACCCTCTAACCCAGAATATCTGCGTCGACGTTGAGGCGTGCCGCTCAAATGAGGGTCTGGACTCACATTCCTCTCACGTGGTGTTAAGGAACACGCGGATGGATCCGGGCATTCAGATTTCGGTTTTCCAGTGTTTCCCAAAATTACTCCAGGGGAATTTCGAGATGGTTCCTTCAAAAACCCGTGGCGGAATATCTTCCAGTTCCTTGTCCTCTATCCACTCCCGGTTTTCACGACATCGACATGGAGCTGTAACGTTACCCTTATCGTTACCTTTTATTTCGTAGAGAACTTATGTGAGTGTTACTTTACCATACTTTTAAATTAATTCTTATATTTCCTGCACCAGACCAGTACATAAGGATTTCTTTGATCTCGCTTTGTCCGTTGCTGGTTTTATTCCGATACTCACGCTGTAAGTCAAATTATTATTATTCAAACTATTTTCACACAAACTTTAAAATCAACTCCTTTGTCTATATCTATATTTCAATCTCAAATAAAACACTTTCTACTTATCTCACAACTTCTATATTTTCCATTTAACAAAACAATGATCTTTTCCAAAGTCATATTACATTATCTTTATCAAAACCCTTAACCTTCTGCCCTCAGGCTAATATTTTACTGTTATTAATCCCGCTAGGATTCTTCGTGGCCTCCATCGTGCCATTCTGTTTCATCTTTTCACTTAAATCATATTCTTTCCAAAACCAACACGTCCTCTTCCTTCCAAATCTTTTCTTTAACTCTCTCGACTGTTATTTATTTTCCAGAGATCTCATTATATACATCTTGACATGATTTGACCTTGGAACTTAAAATTCAGAGTTATTAACTTGTATACAATTACAATTATTAAATAAAAAATAGCTTTAATAATGTCAAAATCACAAAATGTGAGGTTGTGTACCTCACAAGCTGTAAAAATCCGTTTTGGTAGAATTTGCTTTTTGTAAACAAGAGAAAAAGGACTGGTGTTTCAGTGTGTCTATTGTCAACAGATACGAAAAAGTATTGATATGTCGTGTGGTAAATAAGAGTGAAGATTACCTTCGACTTACCAGGTTTCTCCATTTGGCTAGAAAACACTTAATAACACTAACTAGTGACGTTGAGGGAATTGAACTGAACGCCAGGGATGAGATTTACAGGAATTTTTTCCTGATCTCGATAAAATAACAAGTGGAATGATACAAATAGCTAGTATATGTGGATAAGCGATTTTTACTTTTCGTTTATGGCCAAATGGCTAACCAAAATAATGGGAGGTTCGGTACGAGCCTCGCCCTTGAGTTTACGAAGGGATGGTTATGGTGGTGAAGTATTTAATAATACTGGCTGAATCAGAGGCCTAAAGAGTCGCAAGCTCACTGTGTGGTCTTCAGGATAACACTGCGACGAGAGCTGGTGCAGAACTGCTCCAGCGCTGTCACCCCACAGGTGACTGTTTTCTATTGGCTAGCTCACATCACGTGGTGTACATGCAAGGATCTAATTGGCCAGTTAGAGACGGCTTTTCCAGAGGGTTACAGAACTTTACGGACGGCGTCTCCCGCGATAAACTGCAGGCTCTGTGTCCTGTTACTCAGTTTCATGTTCAATGCTTTCCCAACCAAAGAGGCTGGCTGGTACCACACTACCAAATTACTAAAATGACACAGATGGTAGATTTAGCCCTAGCAGAATATTAACTAGTAGGAGCGATCGATAGTAAAAGCTGATAAAACGCTGTGAGGATAGCCATGATTAAACGCAGTTTACGCACCGTAATCCGGTGGTTATCTGTCATTATTCTGATAAGATATGATCATGTATTAACCGTGGTGCTCAAGCGGGATGATTGTAATAAATAGGAAACCAGAATTCAAGGATACATCGAGGTTACTAATAATCTAGTTCTTGAGAATTGCTACTGTTAGGAAAATAAAAGGTTGTTTCCACTAGTAATAACGTTACGTTACCTTCGTTCGTAACTCTGGTATTCTATTGGCTATTTGCTAACATTATTTCGAATCAATTTTATGAATAATTGTACCGCCAATGCAATTGAAATTGTTGTTTTATTTTCCGAACGCGTTTCGCTTCATTTGCAAAGTATCTTCAGCGGTTCTATCTGTGGGTATTTAGAACCGCTGAAGATGCTTCGCAAATGAAGGGAAAGACGTTCGGAAAATAAAACAACAATTTCAATTGCATTGGCGGTACAATTATTCATAAAATTGATCCTATCGCAATTGAGGAAATGGCCCACAATATCCAGTTATTATTTGGAATATTTAAAAATATTTTACTTAAATTCTTGTGTAATCTTAAGCTTCTTTAAAAATAATTTTAAACCAAGACATATTCTTTAATCTTCCTGTTTTACGGTTCCTTTTCTGAATGAGAGAACTACGAAATATAGTTTTTTAATTTACAATTATGAGGTAGTTATGACTCACATATAGGCTTGAACTACACTAATAACACAGTTAACATTGACAATTAATAAAATTGCTTCTTATTAACAAATTTTCTGATGTTCATTTTTCATTTCTGACAACATGGAAACAAAGATTATCAAAGGCTAATGGGAGTGTATAAGGTGTACACTGGCGATGAGGCATGGAAAGATATTGGTGTAGGTATGAAAAGTAGTGCATGGAAGTGAAAAGATGACCAGCTGGCACTCGATTTCAGGCACAAGGGTGTGGGAAGATTCTCTTTTTTAGGTAAGGTTATCAGGGATTGGAATAAGTTACTAAGAGAAGTGATGAGTGATTTGCCGAAGACGTTGAGGGAATTTAAAGTTAAAGTTTGTAGAGGTCATATGTAGGTAGGTGCATAAAGAGGAAAGATGGGTGTGTAGGGAAATTGCCACTGGAACGTGTGCTCCATTGCAATTAAATTAAATTAAGTGTAGAGATAGTATCTCTGACGAAGGCTGCAGCATGTCAGGTGTAAGCCTAGGCTAGCAGATAAATAACGAGGCATTTCCGAAAAATAACGAGCCATTTCCAAAAAATCCAGATACTATTAAGGATCCTTCTTACTGTTTCGCGTTTGTTTGAACTTTTTTTTTTCATCACTGTTGTGAAGTTTTGCAACGTAAATAATTTGAGAGATTTATTGCTGCATCTATTTTTCAATGTTTATCATAAATTTACTTTAATAAAACTCTTAAAATAGTAACTTAGCTGTTTGTACATAGCTTGCAGTGATAAAAGATAATTTAAAATAAATTCATTATGCTAAATCAACAACAACACGTCACTCCAGCTATCGAGAGTTAAGTAAATAAATATACCCGTCACTCAATTTGAAGCGAATTAATATATATATATATGTATATGTGTGTTTGAAAGAACACAAAAATTGCTAGTTTTTTTTTTTACTATATTCACTGAAATAATTAGTCGGGTGAAATTAAGACTATGTTGGTACTGACATACATTGTCTAATTAATTTAACAAAAGCAAATAGTTAATTGGTTTCAGTTTTGCTGAGAAGTCAAAACAAAGCTCCGTGTTCTCGCAGAGTACAGGAAAACAGCGTAACGGTTCTTGTGGCAGTGCCGCCAACCGTGCCCGACAAAAACACTGTCTGCTCGCCGTCAGTTGTCAGCAGTGTAGAGTGCGTTTCCTTGTTGCACTTATGTCCCCTGATAGACGCTTGTCCGCGCCTCCAAATCAGACCATCTTCCAGCACTACGACCCACTTTCGCAACCAAAGACTCTATACAGCAGCAGCAGCAATAGCTTTACTTGCTCCTGCAGTCACTGGAAAAACAAGTACATTTATCCAAAGGGGGTTATTAAGATTCTGGTAATCTTATGAGGACAAGAAAATTGTCTGTTCCAGGAAAAATACTATATCTTGTGGATCGGACATAAATCACACCATCATTTCATAAGCTCGCCCAATTGGCACCGTGACGGTGTCCGTTGCTAATAATGGGTCAGCTGGTTACAGTCCTGGCGGTGGAAAATTTTCTTCAGGTCTTCGCCGCAGCGGTAGGAGAAGTGGTGGTCCCCTGTTCCTAGTCAATATAATATTGTGAAGTCCTGGTGATAGGTATCTCGTTTATAAATGAAATAATTTGTCCAACCAGATGATTCAGTTTTAACTTGGTTTATTTATTTTCCTTTTAACACATCAGACTCTAAAGATACTAGTCTCAAACATAAACGAAAGCTCCAGGGATTACACTCAATGCTGCTTTCAAAGAGTTAATCACTGACAATACTACTACTGAAAACTTGTCTCTGGCCATCGTTTATATAAGCTTTAACAGAAAATTACAGAATAGTTCCAAGATTTCCGACCGACGTTTCTGGAATTCTAGAAATACTTAAACAGTTAAAAACCATCTAAATTGATACAAAATCATCCTCAATCGTTATGAAATGCACAGAAATGACAATTAGAGATATTTACACACAAAATTTTCCATATAAATCAGTCCAAACCGTCGCAAATTATCCTCTGAGCATCGTAGCTCATCTCAATACTTGGAGTTACAAACTTTTAACTAATGTTTCTTGCATAGTACCGTATTTACATAGCTTCTTTCCATAAAACAATGTTCATTTCCACAGATTCACAATTAATTGCAAGAATAATTTACAAAACCATATTCACTCAACTCCCAGCTTGCTACAAAAAATTCTTAAAACAGAATTTCATTATAGGCCTATATCAAAGGCCGATAAATCCTAAACCTCTCCACAGTGCGTATGCAACGGGGACATAGGGCACTGTTGCTAGTGATCCGTCAGCCGGTTGGGGACGTTAAGCGAGACATTCCTGCTGGTGTCTTTTGGAATAGCAAAACTGAATGGGCCAGCAACGTGTCTCTCCTTCTCCCTGCTTTCATCTCTCATCCACGACACTCTAGAGTGAACTCACACACCATCACAGACATACAAACTCACAATAACACATACTAACGCTGTAACACTGTAGCAGGTATCGTGTAACCATCGCAGTTCATCTTCCTAAGAATGTTCCAATGGAGGGTTACATCCTCCATGATAACCACATACGCTCGGAATCGGATATGGCAGGGGTAGCCAACCCAGATGACCTCGCGGGCCACTTTGGAAATGTATCATAACTCCGCACGCCGCATATAAAATTATTTATCCCCACATTAGATTTAGCCCAATATAAAAACTTTTTGGAATGAAAAATTGAAACATAATGAGTTATTATTATTGTGTTTACTATTATTCTTACATGTAAACACAATAATAACAATACTAAACGCACATTGTAAAGAAATATGTAACACTATAAATGAAATATAAAAAATATTTCATAAAAGTGTGATGAATCTCGCGGGCCGGTAAACTGCCGCAGTTTGGCCACCCCTGGATTTTTTTATTTTTTTTATTTATTGGCCTTTGGTCTGCGACCATTTAGCCATCTTGCAACTACAACAGTTTACATAAACTATGTTATATAACAATTTTACAGTGGCAACATGGTAATAAGACCATTATAATAACATTGCAATAAAAACATTGTAACAATAGTGCGATAACATTATAATAGCAACATTACACCCCTGGATGGAATCTTAAGAAGAAGATGGTTTAGTTTCTAGAAGGATAAAATTGATCTTGTAAGAAATGATACTCTGAGGGTGGAAAGGGAGAGTCCATAAACTACGTTGTTCGGTCTAGGAAGGGTCGGGGTTGGATGGGAAGCTACACTGGATTACGTGGGGGGAAAGGGGGGGGTTACAAGCCAGACCATGTAGCTTTTCATTCATATTATTTGTCACAATTTAAATGAAGTACGGAAAACTCAACAAAATTTAAATATTTATTTCCGCCATTTTACAATCTCCCTATGTAATCTACGATAGTCTGACAAGAGAAAAACAGTATAGGAAGTCTTCTGGAATTAACAGGGGAAAAAAGCTACGTGCTACGCGGGTGGGAGGGGATGGAAACAAAAGCCACGTAGGGCTACGTGGGGGGATGGGGGGTTCACATAAGGACAAAAAAGAGCTACGTGGTTTATGGACGCTCGCTAAGTGAGCGAATACGATGTGTGATGGTATTTGGAAGGACGCGTATTCGATCACCAGTCCGTACACCCTGAAATCGGTTTTGTAATCATGTAGAACTAAGTTCGGTTACGTGTAGGAAGGAGTGTGGGAAGGATAATTTGTCGGAGGCCAGTTTTTGGTGCAGTTAGGCAGTGACGTCACCCTGGTCTGTAATGGCCACAACCTGGCCGGTGTCAATTTCGAAGGCTAATGAGGCGTCGCGGCAATTACCAAGTTGACCGGTGAGGCCCAGTCACAGCCGACGCGGCCACAGACCTACCTGCTGGCTGAAGCTACGGACCAGATGCGAGACATCAGGCTGCTCCGACAGCGTAAGGCGACATTAGGTTTCAGGTCGCGGCCTAGCTAGCGTAGGGGCTAGAGTGGGAGCTCCGCGTGCCGAAGGTCGCCGGTTCGAATCCGGCCGCGGGCATGGATGTTAAGTGTTGTGTGTCTGTGTGAATGACCTGTCCGTCCTGTGGTGTGCATGCTTAGAAGATAGAATATATAAACACTGGATGACGACTGATTCACTGGAAGCTATAATAATCACATTGAGCTGGCTGTATTGCCTCAGCTGCCAAGAGCCATAAAAAAATAGTTTCAGGGTGTGTAAAACCGCGATAGTATTTGGGCTTTGGTCACTGGGTTAGTTCAATATATGTGGCCTGGCCCGCGATTAAAAATAATATTTATTTATTATTTCGAGTCGACACCGTTGCTGTTACAATACTTATAAACAAAGCTAGAGTATTCATAATAATAATGGAACAGGAAAAAGGATAGCAATCAACACCAATCTATTCATATGACCAATGGTCAGCAACTTGTACAGCGTTGTCATTGGCGATAGCTGTAATGTGATCAAGGCTCATATGATAATTTAAATATTTAATGCTGATTACTAGCAAAAGTACCATCACTATCTATCAATGCGAGCAAAGCCTAACAGTTTGAATCTGAACCATCACGTACCCGTCACCATAATTTTGCCATTTGAGAGATAAATTTCGAAAAAAAATCCTTTCTCAATAAGTAATGTTACCAAAGCAAAGAATGGTTAAAATCATGCATCATTTATAGATTTTGGTTAAGCGAGAAAGATAGCTTGTCACAAGAAAAAAAAAATTAAGAATAATATTTACCTTCAATGTGTTTTTTTTTAAATTTTTTTTTGTATCTGTTTAATGTCTCTCTAACAGCGAGGTCTATAGGGACGGGAAAGGATGTTGGTGGCAAGGAATGGGAAGGAATTCGGCCATGGCCTTTTGAAGGAAGCATCCCGGCATTTGCCTGGAGTGATTTTGGGAAACCATGGAAAACCCAAATCTGGATGCCCGGACGGGGATTCGAACCTCCGTCCTCCCGAACGCTAACTGTTACACCAGCACGCTCGGTTATATATACCTTCAAAGCACTTTATTCAATTGCTCATTCCTGGCAGGCAATAGTTGACCCCAGTCTCTGCCTCACTAAAAATTGTAACACAAATATGGGACCCTTGTTAAATCGGTCTGTACATTACTAAGGACTTCAGAACTTTGTTTTCAATAACAATAACAGCTCTTTTGTCTTATTCTGTAGTTTTTTTTTATTGACATAAGAAGAGAGAAATACAAATAAAGGTTTCGGGAAATAATGTATGCTTAATTTAATTGCGATGTAGCTCCGGTAGCAATCTCCCTACACACTCATTTTCCCCTGGGAACTGCGTATAGTGTATATACGCTGTGTAGGCTCATTCGGTTTGTCGCTGCCGGCGCTGCCTCTGTCTGCCGAATACAGAGTAGAGGACCGAGTCTGGACGTAAACTCGAGCTTAACAGTTGGCTAGATCTGATGTCCGCGAGGCTCGGTCTGTTATTCGCGTGCGGTGTGATGACGAAGCGACGCTGATACTCGGACGGTGCGCTCGCAACAGCCACGAACTGTACCGCAGTCTTAAAATCACTAAAACGAAGAACAGAGTAACCGAAAAATTACACAGTGGAAATATATGTCTCCTTCTTCTTACTTTCCACGTGTTTTTATATCATTTTATAAGATTGTATACGTTTACTTTCGGAAAATTTAGACATTTAAAGATCGGACACAACTCTATGTTCATGAGAAAGTACAAATCGGTAGATTGCACCTCATTCCAACATGTTCCGGCATTTTATAAAATGTGAAACAACCTCTCTCCTGAATTTATGAATGATCTTTTGGTTCAGTCACTTATAAGTGCTATCAATATGTCATTAAAGTGAGTTCAATGTTGTGCAAATCCTTATAACACGTCGCATATTTTTGAAACCTCCATATAAATACAATAGCACTAAATGTAGGTTCAGGGTATACTTTATGTATGTCAGTAACGACAGATAACTTATTTATGTTATTGTTTTCGTTACACTGTGTTCCGAGCTCACAGATTGTAATACATTTGTTACATATGTTTATCTAACACATACAAGTTGCATTCATGTGTACGGAAACTCAATTGATAGAACATACAGAAAATGTTGGCAGTAATCATTGATATACTGTACATTCGACAATGTCCCTGACGTACAATCTTGTCAAATTTTCTATGTTCCTTGTTGCGGGTCGCGGACGAGGAACACACTAAGCGCTATTGCTGCATTGCCGAGCCTTCAATTGCCCGCCGAGCCTTCGTTTGTCCGCCGAGCCTTCGTTTGTCCGCCGAGCCTTCGTTTGTCCGCCGAGCCTTCGTTTGAGCACCGAGCCTGGGGAAGCTCCAGCGGGCACAGCTCGCCCGAGTAGAGAGGACGGGTCACAGGAATAACCAGGCGAGTTCGAGAGTGAGTAGACGGCAACTTACACGACACTAGTGCAGACGCTGGATGGTTTAATTTTGCCACACTTTCAGACGCAGTATTTGGATCTTCGAGATAACGCCATCTTGCTAAACACCACTTCCCAGCCTATTTAGTGCTCACCGAGCGTGGTAGGGGAACAGTTAACGTTCTGCCCTCGCATTCGGGAGGACGCGGATTCGAATCCCTGTCCGGGCATGCAGATTTGGGTTTTCCATAGATTCCCCACATCACTCCAGGCGGTTGCCGGGATGCTTCCTTCAAAAGGCCATGACCGAATTTCTTCCCGTTCCTTGTCCCAAGTCCCATCCCGCCTCTAATAATTCGGTATTGCACCGAACAAAACAAAAAAATTTAAAAAGACCTTCAACAATTGAAAGGTTATGGCTACCGTGTTTTGGGACAAAAAGGTGTATTGCTTGTGGAGTTTATGCTGCTGGGGACCACGATTAATGCAGCTGTTTAGTGTTAAACTTTAAAACGGAGGTCCATTCAGAACAAAAGAGGCATGCTGACTTCTGGCATTGTTCTGCTCCACAACAAGCTCGCCCCCACAGTGCTGGTGTCACCCAGCGACTTCTTCAACAATTTCAATGGGAGATTTTTGATCACCCGCCATACAGTCCCGACCTAGCACCAAGTGACTTTCATCTTTTTGCTGAATTGAAGAAGTGGCTAGGAGGGCAGCGGTTTCGAACCAGCGAGGAGCTTCAAGACAATATGATGATTAATCTTCAACGTGATTATGTTTAAAAGTAGCCATAAGTGTACATAATAGTTGATAATAAAATATTTTTTCCATCTCCATTTGTCTTTTACTTATGGCCTATCGGAGGGCTTCTTAAAAAAAAAAAACTGCCATCGTAACTAATTTTTAAGTACAATTTCATTCCATTTTCTTCAGCCCCAAATTATTATAATATGTTTTCTAACATATTTATTTTAAAATAAAATGCCGCAAAAACAAAACTTAATGACAGTTATGATATTAAAGCAGGTCTTATAATTTAATCATCTTCGTCGGGTCACATGGGGCGTCATCGTCTCACATTAGCGGACCTCCAGCTGTCTTGGAGTCCACGTCAGCGGAGGCGGACGGAGCGAAATTATGTAGGAGAATCGCTGTATTCGTTTTAATTCTTCAAATAGAGAAAACTTTTAGTTTAATATATAGGACTAAGGAAAACTTTTCGTACCGGTATGTATGGAACACAGTACTTTTCGGTAGTTAATCATGTACCTTATGAATACCGGAAATAAATACAATTGAAGCATTTGAAATGGGGTGCTATACAAGGATCCAGAAAATTGTGTTGACAGAGGTAATTGCTCAGATTCATCCATCAAGTTTTCGGTTTCTACGTTTTATCGAAATCACTCCAGGCCAGTGCCAGTTTGATTCCTTCAGAAGGCCGAGGTCGTATTGTTTCCTGCTCCTTGTTCCCATTCTTCTCCCGACTCTAATGACCGCAACGTCGACGAGGCGTAAAGTCACGAATTGTACTAAAGGGACTCGAGTCCTTAAACAAGATAGGATATTCTACCTGCAGCATCTAGAATCGGCCAGTGTGTGTGTGTGTGTGTGTGTGTGTGTGTGTGTGTTACAACCAGTTTGCCATTTTACTTTCACGTATCACATTTCTTTGAATACAAAATTTTTCTGAGAACCTTATTTTACGAATATCGTTATATGTTTCGAGAATTATCTGTTGTGATATGTTTCAGTGATTATAACTTTTGCGTATAACCGTTTGGATCACAGTTGCTTGTGCACGAAATTCTCCGTCTTTTAATCATATTTCGGCTCATAACAGTTCCATTAAATCTCATGCGGCGTCGACAAATGGATATTTTAATGATATAGCAAATTGGAAACGAGAAAGAAAGCACTTCATGTGATCATATTCAATCCATGTGCTCTAAATAACATACAGATACAGCCCTTTAAAATCAAGTACGTAGTAAATCCTTTGCGGTTAATCGCATTAAAACACAGAAAAAATAATAAACTAAGTTTCTTCACCCTTCTAGTTTCTAAAGTAAAAAAAACTGCAACCATTATTAACGGATGATTTGTATATTTTCTTATTTTTACTGGCGAATCGTAATAAGTATATTCTTACCTATAAGAATTTTTGGTATTAATGTAAAGTTGTTGACCTGGCAACCGAACTTTCCTGATGCAAAACGAAATTCTATCCAAATTTTTTAGCAGTAACGAGTTTTTGAAGCAGTTCGTATCGAAGGTGTTGGAATTTCACTTGACATTGTTTGACGAAAGAAAACACTATTAAATGACGCTGGACAGACAGGTATATACGAATTTTCAAAAACTTCTTATACACCAACGGTCAAATAGTGGAGTTTTAAATGGATTACATCTTTCAAACATATCAATTAAACAACAATTAAAGCAGAACATATCGTGATAAAGTGATTACACGGCTCATAAATCTCATATTCTTCACCTGAATAATAAAAAGTATCCCTTTCTCGTGCAATGGAACCACAAAACACTTTGACGTCATGATCTTCTTCGTCATGATTAAAACAACCCAAAAGTCAATTATGTTCGTGTTGAAAACGATATAAATTACGAGGATAATTGTTGAACGGTTTACCAAAAGTACTGAAAGAATTTGAAACTAAAATGGGTAAAGGCAAAATTAAGTTGGTGAAGTTTAGGGAAACAAGTACATCATGAAATCGGAAATTAAATGTGTTGGAAAATTGCCAGTGTAGCATTAAATTAATTCAGACATCAAGGAAATAATTTTTCTTCAGTTAGCGAATATAATTACGCTAGGAACATACAACGTAACTGTAACAACGAAAGCGCCGAATCTTTCATAGATAGAGAGCGAATTCTTTAATATAAGTATTTAAATATTCATTAAAACCTGAATTAGTTGATACTATTTACGTTATCATAATAATAGAATATCCCTATTTAAAATTGAAAACAGTAAGATTAAAAAAAATGAAAGCAAAGTTTTAAGTTTGTTTATTGTATTTAAATAAGAGATTTAATGAGGCGTAAGAAATGTTCTTGATTAAAGGAAAGAGAAACAGCTTTTTATAATAACGATCCAAAAAAATTGTAGTACCACCTTAGATCAATCAATGTTGCTCTAAATTTTAATAACAACGTTTAGTCTCAAAAGCATTTTCCCTCTCACAAATCTTAACGGATTAAGAGTTGGCGTTTGTTATTCGCTCCTGTTAAGTAAACGATATCCAATACGAGTATAATATTTTCATTTTAAACGTCTTCCTACTCAAGACGTTGGCGCTATTGATTTTCAAATCCATTAAAACTCTTCTGCGGGCGCGGAATCATTGGAATGAGATTAAACTTGCTTAATCTCTTAGCTCGCGAGTTGATGGCTGTTGACTTAGTAATTATTCTCGTATCCAATATCTTGTAAAAGTTTTCATGAGGTTCCCCTGCTCCTTCACTAATCTTTCCAACCTTACTTTAATGGAGTCTCCACTACGAAGCTTTCTATATAATGACCGAATTGCGAGTCTTCCGATGGCATGGACGTTTAAAGTTAAATATCATTATAATGGAAATACATCCGTGGTGCTTTAGGCAGCTGACGTTGTAATTTGATTCTCCTTGTTACCTAATTTCAAAAATTTAGTTTTTCAGATAGAATGTGAACGCGCGTGTTTGAGTTTGTTTGTGTGTGCAGATAGAATGTGCGCACATGTGTGTGTGTGTTTAAGTTTGTTTGTTTGTTTGAGCGTGTTTGTTTGTGAATGTATTTTTTGTGTGTGCATGTATTTGTATGTGTATGTTTGTGTTTTTTATTGTGTTTATGCATTCAACCGAATAAAAATAATCATTAACTGTATAATCGGAAACACTTATTAAGCATTTCACAAACGTCTTTGAATTTTTAGAGCAATCGTTCTGACTCTCTCTTCCTTTTCCAAGCTCTCCGTCAAAATCTCTGCTTTGCATCCGTTCTCTCTCTTTTCACACTCTTTATCTATGTTTTGCTTTCCTTCTCTCTCCTTCCACCTCACACATATACACATACTCGGGCGTTGCTCAAGTAGATACATAAAAATAAATAGAATTCATTTAACCAATTTCCACTGTCCCTAATTTTATAGCCTTCATCATTTGCGCATGATGTGTAAACTACATTTCTTTCGTCTAACAGGTGCAAGGGACAAAGGAAATAAAGAATAATGGAGTGAGCGTAACAAGTGTTCCTGAATGGAACTTTAAAATACATTTGTGTATGTTTCGCCAACATTTACTTACTCCCAAATTCATTTTGTGACAGTGAATATCTTAATCTAATGCTACCTTAATGATAAGTGGACAGATAAAGTACGAAATGAAGGTGTTGTGAAAATGGTGGATGAGGAAAGAAGATTGTGGAAGAGGCTTACAGAAAGAAGAGACAAGATGGTGGGTCACATTTCAACGCATGTGGATGGAACAGTGGAAGGTAAGAACTGGCAGAGATTAGAATATATGAAACAGGTAAATGATGAGATGAAGAGGTTAGCGTAAAATAGTTGAGAGATTGATGGCAGCGAAAAGATCATAATGAGCCTGAAGGCAACATCTTATGCGCCTTTCAGAGTTGTGTAGACTAGAAATGTCTCGTAGAGCCGAACCTTTGCTTTCGCAATTAACCACGGAGACAGCTGACTGCCGCAATTAGGGACTGCCTTCCTTGTGTTCCTGGCGGCCCCGGTCGACTTCAGACAGACAGACACCGTCTCCGAGTTTACGGGTGACCTGGCGACAAGCGGGCAAACACAGGCGCAGACTACTTCTTCATTCACCGGCGAAACCAGAGGCGGCAGCGGCAGCGGCCGTCCCTCATTAGAGCAATTAGAGGCGCGCAACTCCGCAGCACAGCGCTTTATGGCTCAATTATGTAAGGGCGGGGGAGGGGGAGGGGGAGGCCGCAGGTGGAGTTTGGTCTGGCGGACGATTTTGCTCTGGCTGCGACGACACTTAGCACGGAAATTAATAGCGCAGTGTCCCTTCTGAGCTCAGGAGATACAGCTAGCCAATGGCAGGACTACATAGAGAAAATGTGGGGGAGGGGGGGGGGGGAGGAGACGATTTGAAGAACAGTATATTGGGAAAAGAAAGCAATGTCAACATTGATGATTTAGGAATTTAGGATTGAATTTTACAGAGTTTTGAAAGATTTAAAATCAAATAAGGCGGTTGGAATTGATGAGATCCCTGCAGAACTTCTCAAAACCCTAGGAAAAAGAACATATCCAAAAATTGTTAAAACTGATACTATACAGTTGCGAAACAGGACAGATTCCGATTGATTTCAATAAAAGTAACAGCTTCACACTTCAGAAGAAAGCACAAGCCGACAAACGTCAGAATTATCGCACTATTAGTCTAACATCACGTGCTTCGAAATTACTGGCCAGGATAATAAACAGAAGAATAGAAAGGGTAGTAGAAGAGATAGGAGCCGAAGATCAGTTTGGCTTTAGGAAATCCTCGGTACAAGGGAAGTAATTTTGGCTTTAAGGTTAATACCTGATTGGCGGATAAAAAACTATACCTTTATGGCATTTAGTTATATATAAATGGCTTTTCATAATGTTACGTGAAACAAGATACCGAAATTTTTAAAGAAGTCTCGTCTAAAATATCTACATAGAAAAAAATAATCTATATAAAAATAAAGTGGCTGTGATAAGAGTAAGGAATCATGAGAGCCAATCAGTTAAAAAGGATGTGAGACAAGGTTTTAGTCTATCCCAATTAATATTCAACTTGTGTGCAGAGGAGGCAATAAAGTAAGTAAAAGTAAAATTTGGATGTGCCATGTGTCTTCAAGGAGAAAAAAAAATCAATATGCTACGATGTGATGATTACTTCGTCCTGTTAGCAGAACAAACTGAGGATAATTAGAAGTTACTCATGGTATGAACAAAACACTAAAGAAAGAATTTGGACTAAAATTAAACCAAAGCAAGACAAAAGTGATGAAATGTAGTAAAAATGATACTAATGATAATAGATTAAATACAAAAATAGAATATGATGGTATAGGATAAGTGAACGAATTTTTCTACTTGGGAAGGAAAATTCCAACTGATGGCAGAACCAGAAATGATGTTAAAAGCAGAATAGCACTAGCAAAAAGAGCCTTCATCAAAAAGAGGAATCTTTTAGTTTCAAATATTGATCTAGGACTCAGAAAGAACTTTTTAAAACTTTATGTGTGGAGAATAGCACCTTATGGTAGCGAATCACGGACTTTAAGAATAACATGTTTCACATCCCAGAGGTCCTACCTCAGCAGGAATTCATAAAACAAGATTGATAAATAAAATAAATAATATACAAATAAGTAGAATGAAGAAAAATTGAAGCATTCGAAATAGAAGGCTGTGAAAATTGAATTGATAGTAAAAGTACTAAATGAATGTTCTGTGTGAAAACTGGATGAGGAAAGAAGTTTGTGGAGGAATCGTACAAAAAAGAAGATACAGAATGGTAGGTCATATTCTGAGACAGGGAGAATTAGTTGGAACAGTCACAGGTAATCACTGTAGAGGTAAATAAAGATTGGAATATATGAATCAGATGACTGAAGATGTAGATTGTAAAGGGTGTGTTGAGATGAAGAGGTTAGCACCTAATAGGAAGGGATTAAGGATTGTATTGAACGAGTCGAGAGACTGGTGACAACAAATTAAAATAAGACCTTCACTAGCTGCACTTTATTACACTAGAGAAAAGGTCGTAATTTAAAACAATGCACACTGGAAGTTAAATCGATCGCATACAAGTAGCTAGAATCACACATCGCTTACAAACACACGCAGACAATGGGGCAACTATGACGCATCTTGTGTGATATCCGCTACTGCTAGAAGAATAGGGGACTAAACAAGCTGTAATATAGTCTAGCTTCATGTTCAGTATTTCAGTAGCATAAAACAAACAAACCGAGCCTGGTGGGTGAACTGTAACGCTTGGGCCTGGAATTCGGGTGCATGTAGGTTCAAATCCAGTCCTTCATATTTCGTATTTCCATTATTCCCCGAAATCACTCTAGTAGAATTCAAAGACGATTAATTGAAAATGCAATGATCGATTTCCTTCTATTCTCTGCCACCAGCTATGAGGACTGCGGCATCGTAGAGCCGCAAACGCTAAAGTACGAGGAAAGACAACTCGATGACTATTAATGAAGTTGAATAAGGGTCCTCTGAAAGGCGAGAAATACCAGATTTTGCGACACATAATTGAAAACAAATGTGAACTGAAAGATCAGTTTGGAGACCAAAGAACTGATGGTTTAGATATATGCGCACATGGTTCTATTGCACATCCGCAAATATTTTGTATTTGTGGTTCCCCAGCCTATTTCTGCAGATGCTGGTTTAAGAAATAACGTTTGATAGGGGAATGTGAAAATGGTGAGGATGATCAAATTACGAGTATCTCCCGATACATGAGAAATATTGCTGTCAGTGCAGAACAATAACCTGCCTATGTGGATCAGTGTGTTAAGGCACCTCATGATATGGGAAAGCTGAGAAATTAAGAAAATAAATAATTTAATTGTTCCATAGTCTCCCTCCGATTCATATTGTTTATTTCCTGGATATAAAAGTAAGCTCTTTCTCCCAGTTGAAATGTGTACCGTGATACATTTTAATAAAGTGCAATTATTGGTTTACAAGTTTGTGAGCAATATAGACTTGATGCAATTGAGATTTCTTATAACATCATTTGGCCATTCCATTTTTCTCCTGAAGCAAAATAAGCAGTGTCTCAAAAACAGACAATATTACTCGGTAAATTAAGGTGCAAATAGGCGGAAGAAGCAGTGATAACGTATTAGAAGACGAGTAAGATAATAAAGACGAAGCTAAAGCTGTTAATTAAAGCTTTAGACACCAGAGTTCTGAATCTAATATGCGATGGCATTTTTCGCTGCCAATATATTAATCCTAGAAAGCAGCTGTCAAAACAAAACAAAAAGTATTTTTTTGCCTGAAATTGTGCGGAATGTACTTCAATATACACCTTGAATAAACAAAGTGACGCGGTTCACTTTCTAAATTTCCAGATGATCTCCAAGAGAGCTTTGCAAATAGCTCTGTGGTTCGGTTCTGGAAAATATCGAAGAATCAATCCTAACTCTGATTATTTACTTAAGAGAGCTGTCGGAACAATAACAGTCCGAGTGAACCAATTTGTCGAAAACAGGAAGCACTGAGTAAAGGTGTGAAACGTTCGTTGAAAATTATTCTACCTACTAAATAACGAGAACTTGTGTGTCCGTCTTGAATACTTACTCTAGTAATTCTAAATCACTTCAAACTCAACAGAAATTATAACTAAGGATCAAATACAGGTTAGGTCAGTATTTCAGCCAAATCATGCTACACGGCCATGTTCTTTGACACTAAAAACTCTTTTTTGCCCGTAAACACACTTTTTGTCAGTTTTGACTCTGCCTACAGCATTTTTTACTTTAAATACATTAAGAGGTAATTTTTTCTGCTTATCGGTTTACGTCTCATCGACGTCGAGGTCATTAAAGGCAGGGTGGGACTGGGGACAAGGAACGGTAGAGAATTCGGCCATGGCCATGGCCTTCTGACGCATTGTCTGGAACTGATTCAGTCCTGCAATCGTCGGCCTGTGAGTTGGCAGCCCCGCAGCCCGCTAAGTCTGGACAACTACAGAAGGGGGTTTTAGTGGTCGGTAGCTCCAACGTTAGGCGCTTTATCGTACCCTTTAGGGAAATGGCGAAGAGGTCGGGGATGAATTCCGGTATCAATTCATTGTGTATTCCGGGGGGTCTGATCCGAGATGTGGAACAGGCCATCCCGAATGCCATTGAACGGACAGGGTGCAGCCAGCTGCGGATTGTGGCTCATGTCGGCACCAATGATGCTTGCCGCCTGGGGTCGGAGGTTATCCTCTCGTCCTTTGGGCGACTTGCATAAAGGGTGAACTCTGTGGCCATTGGCCGCAAGATTTCTGCTGAGCTATCCATCTGCAGCATTGTCGATAGGACTGACTGTGGACCTCTGGTTCAGAGCCGTGTTGAGGGGCTGAACCAGAGATTACGGCGCTTCTGTGCTACTCATGGCTGCAGATTCCTTGATCTTCGCCATGGGGTTTAGTCCTGTAAGAATCCCTTGGATAGATCAGGGGTGCACTTCACACGGGAATCGGCTACACGGGTGGCAGGGGCCGTGTGGAATGCATTGGGGGGTTTTTTAGGCTGAGGGAGGATGACCCTGAGGAGGAAATTCAGTTGCGGACAGCCAAGATAAATTCAACAGCGCGTGTTAGCGGTAGCTTAAAAGAATCCCAAACATTAAAAGTTCTAGTAGTTAACTACAGAAGTGTTTGTAATAAACAGCCTGAACTCGAAAACGTTATTCGTAGTACAGATGCTGATATCGTAATAGGCACAGAAAGTTGGTTAAAAACCGGATATAAGTTCAGCCGAAATTTTTAATAGTAACATGAACATTTTCCGTAAGGATAGGTTGTATTCTCAAGGAGGTAGTGTATTTATAGCTGTTAGTAAGTACCTCCCATGTAGCGAAATTGATGTCCATATTGTCTGCGAAATCATATGGATCAAGCTCAACATAGCTAGGACAAAACTTGTGATAGGCTCGTTCTATCGTCCACCCGATGCAAGCGTAAATATTGCCGAGGCCTTAAGAAATAATGTAAATAATATAGCACGGCAATTTCCGGACCATACAATAATGCTAGGAGGTGACTTGAACTTGCCAGATATCGACTGGACTAATTACGTTCACGTTACTGGGGGCAGGGATAAAGCAGCTTGCGAAATCATTCTAGACCTCATCTCAAATCACAATCTTGAACAGCTCGTAACTGGACCAACGCGATGCCTCAACGGTAACGAAAATATTTTAGATATAGTTGTTACAAATAGGCCTGAACTATTCACGAATATTTCTACCACCGCAGGTATAAGTGATCACAAAGCTGTAATTGCTATATTAAAACTAACAACCACGCGCAGAAAGAGAAAAGAGAGGATCGTTTACAGATTCGAAAAGGCTTCAAAAGAGTGTTTTAGAGCGTATTTGAGGCATAATTACCACACCTTCTTAGTAGCAGGAGGCACCGTTGAAGAGAGGTGGCATCGATTCCTACATATAGTCGGGGAAGGTATGAACTTGCATATACCGAAACGGACAATCAGGGAAGAGAACGATCCCCCATGGTACACACGGGAGGTTAAAAGTTTACTCAAGAAGCAAAGGAAGATACATGCACGATCAAAAAGGACAATGCATCGGACTGATTTAGATAAGCTAGAGGAGATAAGGGGACGTGTTAAGAATGCGATGCGTGAGGCCTTTAATAACTTTCGTGAAAATTCTCTCTCTAAGAGCCTCACTGAAAACCCTAAGAAATTTTGGTCGTATGTAAAAAAAGTTAGTTGTAGTGGGAACAATAAGCCAGTTCTAATAAAAGACGGACGGGTTGAAGACAGCCGCGACAAGGCTACCGTATTTAACACCGAATTCAAAAATTCATTCACGCGAGAAAACATGGAAAACATCCCCACTTTACCACATCGTGTGGAATTAGAGATGGATCCGATAGAAATTGATAGCGTAGGAATTTTAAAGCAATTAAAACTCCTGAAGTGGGGTAAAACGCCGGGTCCCGATGGTATACCGGTAGGAGTATTTTCTGAATACGCGGAGAATATTGAACCATTTCTGTCAGATATATTCCGTAAATCACTAGAAGAGAGAAGATAGCACAGGTAATTCCCGTTTTTTTAAGAAAGGAGATCGGAGTGATCCTAGGAATTATCGACCCATATCTCTAACATCGGTCTGCAGTAGAATTCTGGAACATGTCATATGCTCGAACATAATGAAGTTTCCAGATGAGAACGAGTTACTTACATCATGTCAACACGGATTTCGGAAGAAGAGATCGTGTGAAAAACAATTGGCCCTATTTCCCCATGACATAATGAAAGTTATAGATGCAGGTTCGCAAGTCGATGCAGTTTTTTGGAATTTCAGAAAGCTTTTGATTCTGTGCCACACAACCGACTTTTAGCCAAGATTCGAGCTTACGGTATTCGGCTCAGATTTGCGAGTGGATACGTGATTTTCTAACTGGTCGATCACAGTATGTCGTTGTTGAAGGGGAAGCCTCTTCTAAGATAAATGTTACTTCGGGCGTTCCTCAAAGAAGTGTAATAGGTCCACTTCTTCTCTTAATATTTATAAACGATCTAGGTGACAACGTCAAATGCTGGTTGCGATTGTTTGCCGACGATGCGGTTATCTATAGGGAAATAAGGTGCTCCGAAGATTGCTTAGAAATTCAGCGTGATTTGGATGCTATTTTCGATTTGTGCCGTAAATGGCAGCTTACACTAAATTGCAAAAAGTGCAAGGCAATGCGGATAAGTAACAAGAAGAATCAGTTTGTTCATGATTACAAAATAAACAATTCAGCTGTTGACACGGTTGATTCCGTGAAGTATCTGGGGGTGATAGTACAAAGCAACATGAAATGGGACATGCACATAACTTCCGTCGTAGGCAAGGCTAATTCTAAATTACGATTCATAGGTCGTATTTTGAGGAATTGTAATGCTCAAACAAAGGAGATAGCGTATAAAACACTAGTGCGTCCGCATCTGGATTACTGTTGTGAGGTTTGGGACCCGTATCGCAAGGTTCTGATTGACTCAGTTGAGAGGGTGCAGAGGAGAGCCGCTAGATTCGTGACTTGTTGTTACAGCCCTTATGAAAGCGTCACAGAATTGATACATAGATTGGGCTGGGATAGTTTGGAAGACAGACGACGTAGCTTGCGTTCGAATTTATTGGAGAATAAGCGAAAAAATTTAAATTTCGAGTGCAATGAAATACTTCTCCCGCCAACCTATTTAGGTCGCAATGACCGGAGGGGTAAGATTAGAGAAATAAGATATCGTACTGATACTTATATGTATTCCTTCTTTCCTCGCACTATTCGGGATTGGAATGGGCGGGTTTAGGATTGGTGCTTAGCACCCTCTGCCACCCACAATTTTTGTGATTTGCAGAGTATGAATGTAGATGTAGAAGTAGGCATACCGGCGTTCGCCTGGAGTGATTTGAGGAAACCATGGAAAACACAAATCTAGATGCCCGGACTGGAATTCGAACCGGCTCCCGAATGCGAGGCCATAGCGTTAACGGCTCACCCACCACGCTCGGTATAAGAGATCAAACAACGTTCGAAATCAAGAATTAGTTTGCATCAGGTAACCCAGTAGCGAGTCGTAACCCTAAAACCACAATTTTCGTCATTAGAAACGTCCCAACTTTACCAGGGGCGAAATGTTGAGTAGGTCTGGCAAAGACGATGTCGTAATTATTCTACGCATAATCTTCTGAAAACTGGTCAGAGTAACAAACCTTTTTTTCAAATAGAAAGGAAGCAGTAGCCTCTCATGATGACATACGCTATGACCGAAGTTGGTGAGAGAGTAGTAACTCTCCTTGCAGACGGGAGGATGCAGGTTCGAATTCTCATCCGGTCATACAAATTTCGGTTTTCAAAGATTTATCGAAATTGCTGCTGGTGAATGCCTCGTTGGTTCCTTCAAATAACCCTTAATGACCTCAACGTCAACGAAGCATAAAGCCATAACCAAAAAGTTTTCACTTCAAAAATTGATAAGTCCCGAGGGCATATTCTGGACCAGTTACCCACCTGACGATGTCTGACAGTGGGTATAGTATCCTGTGCCAGTGCGCAAAAGACGGTCGCCAGCTGACGTCTAGTTCCTTAGTACAGCCGCCCGCGTTCACAGCGCTAGTGGCGCCACCACCGTGTGAGAGGGTTCCAGCCGCCGACGCCAGGCGGCATGACGTGTGCGGCGGGCGCGATTATCCAGGGCCCCCGGATGCCACGCGACGCCCGTAATTGAGTTTAGAGCCGCAGGCGAGGGCCTGATGGCACTCATCAAAGACGTCGCACGCCCTAATGTTCATTTCCGTTGACAGCCACTCAGCCCTAACAGACCCCGCGAGCGCTGCTTTGAAGTGCCATCCACATTCCTATCAGCGCATCTTATTCAATCAGGGACAGGAGTTTAATGTTGCTGGTAACAGTACAGATTGTTGCCTATATACTTTTAATTTATTAAAATTGGTATGTAATAATGTAGATATAAAGCACCATATTATCGAGATGTTTCACTTTATTTTCTACTATTAAAAAGTATTCACTGCCACTAAAAGGTTTAATACAATGTATACCTCAGTCATTTGAGAACAGTATTTATAATGGGGAGATTTTTGCTCACCAGGAGTAATGTTGTTAATACCAAAATACAGAAATTAACATTGACAACATCAGATGAGACACAATGCAGAAAATTTATTAGGTGATGTCTGTACCTACGATACTGTATGGGGACGAAAACTGGACATTGGCTGAATAACAAATAAAGCAGATAGATGCAGCTGAGATGAGATTTTCGGGAATCATGAGAAGAATTGAAAATATTTGGTCAAAATTAGCAGATAATCAGATATAGGAAGAAATTGAAGGAACATTTAGGACGTATGCAAGCCAGCAGACAACCTACATTGTAAGCGAAAGCAGGAAATAAACAGATAAGTGGACCTAAGATGATGTAAAAAGACTATTGATCAAGACTATGGTCCATTTATGAGTCCTGCCCAATGGTCGCCATGTAAGATGAGCTCTTATCTGTGATAGTTTATTTGAGTCAAGGGTACTCTATAGAAAAGATGTAGTTCCTATTATACAATACTTGCTTCTTTATTTGCTTTTAAGTCACAAATTTGCCATCGAGCTCTTAGTTACTTAACTCAAGTTCGCCCGTAGAATGTCGAAGGAAGCTCTTCAGTACTTTTGGTACTTTCCTTGAATATGATAGAAAACTTTCGAGTTAGCTCCACCCGCCTCCCTGCCTGCATTCTCAGACACCAGATAGGCTCCGGTAAAACCAATATACAGGGTGTCCAGGAGTGAAAGGATAATCCTCAACCACAGATGGGTCACATCATTTCCTACTATCTGGCACAAAATTTTATTTTAGTAAAAGTATCACCATCTTCGAGATACTGATTTTTTAAATATTTTTTCGAAACATGTGACTTTCTTCAGTTTATTCCATGCCATTTCTACAAATTAAGACTTTTTGAACCCTGTTTTTTTTTTTTTACTCAAAGATATTTGAGTGATCTAAATCAATGTTCTTTTTTTTCTTAAGACGTTAAAAAACCTATTAAAAATCTTAAACGGTATAAATATTTCATACTTCTTTTAAAATGATGGCTTTATGCTAGTTCAATCTGTTAAAGAAACCATTGTGCATTTTAAAGATGTAATTAAAATAATTATGATAATAACATAAAAAAAGATTCTTTAAACTTTTTTAACGTTTAAATAAAAAGAACATTATTATAGATAACTCAAACATCCTTGAGTAAATTGAATAAGAAGGAAAAATAGGGTTATGTCTTAATTTGTAGAAATGACATGGAAAAAATGAACAAAGTCACAGGTTTCAAAAAAAAAAAAAAAAAAAAAAAAACATTTAAAAATAAATATCTCGAAAATGGTGAGACTTTAACTAAAATAAAATTTTATCATATAAGGACATGATGTGGCCTATCTGCGTTTCAGGATTATCCTTTCATTCCTGGATACCCCGGATATTTACGAATAAAATAATCTTACTCAGAGAAAGAAAACATCAAACCCATGTGTTCCTTAACAAACAGATGGACACAATACCGTCTCCATTCTATGTGAACAATATTCATTAATTAGTTTTAATTTTTTCTTAAACTTAGTTCACAACCCGAACGTTGGGTGGATCTTTCGAAGGAGATATACTAAGCCATTGTGTAAGATGCGACGGCCAGTTCCTTTCCTTTGCGACCGATACTTTAACCTGAAATCCTAAATACAGAATGTCCTGAGCAGCTCATATGATCAAAAACAACTCTTAAAAATTCCTAGTCACAGGCGGGGAGCGGAGCAGCGAACTTTTTGGAGCAAGCGCATTAACCACTGAACTACCAACCAATCTGGTTTTATGTAAATGGAGACTGTTGTGATTTCGAGAAGAAATATCTAAAATAGACCTGATGAAGACAACCGAGCAGGTTGTCGAAACGTCGTCGTTTTATGACAACATCCGGCTGGACTCCCGAGAAACTTTTATTCAATCTGGTTTTGGCTATGATATCTTAAATTCAATCAGAATTAACTTTTAACGTTCTACCTGCAAACTGCGAGTCCCATCTTCGTGCATCACAGTCAGTCAGCAGACCATGAGTTCTGGTTCGTTGATCTAATATATTTATTTTGACAACCATCTTGTATCACCTGTGTTATCAGCAGTGTGAGGAACCCCTGCTTCGTTTGCGAGGTCATTCAGCTGTGAGAGCGACGGAGTGAGGTAACCAGGCTCTGTATATGAGAGATGGTCGTTAACTTGTGCTAGTAGGGTAGATTTCACGGTATATTGCATAACCACGCACACAGTGATAGCTGAGTCAACTGCGGGGGTATAATAATACTCAATATGGAATAAGTTACTTCGAACAAGCCATTGCTTGAATATGGTGGTGTAGCATGGGACCCACATTTTGCGTATCAGATACTGGAGTTGGAGGAGGTGCAAAGAAGGCCTGCTGGATGTGTCTCTGGAAATTACCGCAGAATACAGTCAGTAAATATATGATAAAAGAGCTGGAATGGATTCATTGGAAGATAGGAGGAGGGTGGAGAGGGTCATGGGAGTGTACAAGGCGTATATTGGTGTGAGACGTGGAAAGATATTAATGTAATACATGGAAATGAAAAAGGTGACCACAACGATAAGCTGGCAATCGATTTCAGGCGCAAGAGTGTGGAAAGATTTTCTTTCGTAGGTAAGGGTGTCAGGATTGGAATGATTTACCAAGAGAGTTGCTGAATAATATACCAAAAAACGTTGGAAACAATTTAAAGTTGAAATTTTTATACGGCAAAAGTAGTTTGGTACATGAAATGGGGAAAATGGGTGTGTAGGGAAATTGCCACCGGAGCGTGCGCTCGACTGCAATTAAATTAAAATTAAATTAGAAAAAAACCAGAGGGTTCAGTTAGCTGGAAGATGTTAAGAGAGCAGGTCAAAATGTCTAGTGTGTGAGAAGGCTCCAACGTGAAAAGTTGTTATGCCAGAGAGTATAGTAAACAGGCAACACTGCCTCCGGTGTTTGAAATGTGTATTTCGTTATCACCCACCTCGTCGGTTCTGCTGGTTGCGGCACCTTGATGGTGTGCGACACCTGACCCGGCGTGAGACGGTTCGGGTCCAGGTGGTGGAAGAAATTTTCGTCATTAGGACTTGGTCGGTACGTAGGATAGGTGGTGGTGCACAATTCCTAAACACCCGATGCAAAAAAATCTTCTCGAGTGGGCCTTCCAGCTGAAGGTATAAAGGAGGTTCGATGGGTGACTAAGCCAGTCGAGTGAGGCGGTGACAGTCACCTTGCGACAGCTACAAGATACCTGATGAAGACAGCAGAGCCAGCTGTCGAACGTCGTGTTTCTTCAACACTATCCGGCTGGACTCCCGAGAGGATTTTATTGTATCAGTACGCCGGAAAAGTCTACACCCACACACCCGATGCAAAATCTGAAATACCTTGCATCAAAACCAAAACACAACTACTTACACTCATTCGATGTAAATTTGGGCAAGATAGAAGCTGTCATTATACAAGTAAAATATAAACCTAATTTGGAAATATTTGATAATGTGACTTTATTGTTGACTAGCGTAAGCCCGTGACAGTTTATTGCGTTGCGTCACGGATCTAGAATAGTACCAGTATATAGGGTCAATGATTATGACAGGATGACGTGATCTGGCCAAATACGAACTACACCTTTAGGGTGAATAAAATCTCTGAAGTTTGAAGAACTCAGAAGTATTAATAAACTTACTAAACACGGACAGAGACAATCGGCCTATTGTTTAACTTAATTGTTTCAAAGATCGTGGTTGCTAGAATCGAAATTGATGAAATACAAACTTTTATTTGACCCCAAAATTCCATTCTGAAAAATTTGAAGAATTTCTGTCTGAAGGGAAGTGCGCATTGCTTCGAAAGCATTACGTTGTTTTTGATTTATGCTGGGCAAACATTGATCATGTAATCTTTGGTCACAATGTCTGTAGTGGTTGGAACTTAATACGTATTCCATATTATTAACTAGCTAAGCAAAACAGTAGAAATGAATTGCCAGGATGCTCTATTTGGTCTCATATCCATTTAAAATAACCTTTTAACTCACAAATATCGAACGTACAAAGACTATTAATGAAAGCGGTCAGTAAAATACGTAAAAAGCAAATAAACCGTAACGTATAAACTTTAATCAAGCAGCAACATTAGCGAAAATTTTAATTAAACTGAAATTTAGCCTAGGCCGGAATGACAATTGGCATTCGCTTTTACGGTAGATACCATGAGTAATATAAGTTTCTTAAAGTCGACTTCTAATATCATTGGTCGTTGTTAGTTTGCGCCAAGAATATCGTTGTTGAATTGCTATTAATAAATAAAAAGCTGTTTGTTGTGTTTTATATTTGTTAATAAAGTAAGTGATGTATTTTATTTAAATAAGAAGAAAATATTTTATTTTCCTGTTATAAATACTAAAATGCGGTAGCTCACATCGCGTATGTACAGTCATATCCTTGATATTTTGAATCTATATAAAAAGGTAAGCTTAAAGATCATTTAATAGCTAACACGCGTAAAAACTTTCGTCATAAAAATTAGCCAAGGCCCGAATAACAATTGGCATTCGCTGTTAAAACAGAGATCATGAATAATTTAAGTTTCTTAAAGTCGACATGTTACTGAAAAGTCAAATTTAAAAAAATAAAACAGAGCGTTTAGATATTTTTAACTATGAAATGATACGAAATGCAGAATTAATTGCTGTATTATTGCAACTAAATTTCTACCATTTGCTTATCTATTAAACTGTCGACATTTTTTCTAATGATATGTCTGGTTGCTGTTAATTTCCGAGTGACACCTGGCGAGTGACGTCATCGTTCTCTAGCCAATAGCAATTGAGGTTAGTGCGTGAGTGCGTGAGCTTAGGAAATTATATAGCACATTCCTACCGTTTCTCAAGTAAGGCGATATTAATTTTATATTAACGAACGAAATTTGAGATTTATATAGTCCAAACTGTTTGAAAAATGCTTAATAACTTATAAAAAAACTATGCAGAGGAACTAAAAATAACAATTTCTGGTTTCATTATTGCTGTTTTCCATAACTGGAGTATTGTTTCCTCGTTTCCCGACCATCGGGTAAATTAGATATAGCGTTATAGCCTTGCTTCAATATAAGATCTACGGAGTACCTGTAATTTTAATGGATATGTGTGCATTAGTTATCTGTTTAGTCCTTTCTTCTTACTACAGCATTTTTTATATACTTTGTGTGTAAAATTACCCCACCCATCTACTTTTGGCATTCACGAATTTTAATTTTAAATTTACTCAGAGTTTTTAGTAAATTATTCATCACTTCCCTTGACTTTGCAATGTCTATCAAATAGCTCATTTTGAAGGTTTGTATCAAGCAATTTTTTTTAATAGTATTAATATACGTTTTAATCCAACAATTGTTTGTTTGTGAAACTGATCCTCATCGCACATTCAGTTTTCAGCTACCGCAAATAGAGCGCTCGAAGTAAAGGGTATTATATAAGTTCATTAATTAGAGAACTAATTGAAAAGTTTGTATTTTTGCTGTTCAGTATGCAGACTTATTTGTCTGCTTCTCTGTTCCACTTTGCTTTCAAAGTTCAGATCTGACTTGCTAATTGGCTTATTTCAGAACTCACTCACCGCAAATGTTCCAGCATTTTTAACTTCGTTGCAAAATTACTCACAGATAAACTTGAACACTCGTAAACTTAGTTTCCACTTAAAAATAGAGCTTTGGTTATAGTCTGTCACTCAAAATTGTAATAGGAATGGTTTAAGTGATAAAATATAATCGAATGTTCACAAAAAAGAATGAGCTTATTTAAACACAGAGCGACTCGGGTGGTGTCTATGATTACTGTTTGGCTTTTAATATATTTCGTTACTGCATTTCATAGGGTTACTTTTGTTAATAGACTTGTTTTACACAGATGTAATTGATTTTCGTGATTTTCTCCAGCTGTGTCATTACTTCTCTTTGTTATACACATTTCAGTCCACACCTGCAGTCATCTTCAGGGCTTCTTCTGCCAGCTAAAACTCCTACACTAGTCTTCATAGTTTGTCGGTAAACTTGGATTGATTGTTTTTCAGCAGAGATATATAGTGACACAGCTGGGAAAAAAATTAATTACACTTGCATAACATGACTGATGTGAAAGGTATAAAAAGTTGCTTTAATTAGTTTCACTGACATCTATTCAGTGTCCTGCAAAACAAATTTTTTTATATTTAATTTTAATAACACCTGCAACATAAAACGTTTTTCTTTGCTGAAGGTATTGAATTTTCTGGGTAGTACATATTGGGCAGGTGATATGAAAATGTTTTAAAATTCTTCATCTGTTTTAGAGAGTGATGGGTGGGTGCACCAGAGAAGTGTGGGAATTTGGCCATACCATTGCTGGAATGTGTGGGCGTGGTATGGTTATGGTACCCACATTTCGGACATGAAATAGAGGTAAGTTCACTTTCGCACATAGCCCCCGAGAGACTAAACATTTCTCGTAACGGTCAACCAGCTTTTTGATTCCTGATGCGTAGAAATCACCTCCAGCGCTATGTAACCACCTGGAGACAGCTGATTTCAGCTCCTCATCGTTTCGGAATTGTCGTCCATCGAGATCATTTTTCAGCTTACCGAACACATGGTAATCGCATGGCGATGAGTCAGTACTGTATGGAGGATGTTGCCATACCTCCCACTCGAATCGCTGCAGCAGTTCGAACGTTTGGCGAGCCGTGTAAGGTGTTGCGTTATCTACATCTATATTTATACTCTGCAAATCACAAATACTGGGGGTGGCAGAAGGTGCTAAGCACCAATTCTAATTCTGCGCATTCCAATCCCGAACAGATCGAGGAAAGAAGGAATACATAAAAGAATCAGTACAGCATCTTATTTCTCTAATCTTATCCCTCCTGTCATTGCGATTTAAATAGGTTGGCGGGAGAAGTATTTCGTTGCACTCGTAACTTAAAGATTTTCGCATATTCTCCAGCAAATTCAAACGAAAACGACGTCGTCTGTCCGCCAAACAATCCCAACCCACGAATCAGCTCTGTGACACTAACGTAAGGACTGTAACTAGCAGTCACGAATCGAGCGGCTCTTCTCTGTACTTTCTCTAATGTGTCAATCAATCCCTTGCGATACGGATCCCAAATTCCACAACAGTATTCCAAATGCGGACGCGCTAGTGTTTTGTACGCTATTTCCTTTGTATGAGCATTACAACTTCTCAAAATACGTCCTATGAATCGTAGTTTGGAATTAGCTTTGCCTACAACGGAAGTTATGTGCAAGTCCCATTTCATGTTGCTTTGTACTGCAACAAAATCACACCGGCGCTCAATTTTCCCCGCCACTTTTCTTTCAACGTTTCAGAAACGACGAGGAGGTGAAAGCAGCTGTCACCAGGTGGTTACATAGCGCTGGAGGTGATTTCTATGCATCCGGAATCAAAAAGTTGGTTGACCTTTCCGTAAAATGTTTAAACTCTCTTGGAGACTATATGAAAAAGTGAACTTACATTGTATGTTGTCATAGCCGTGTTGCGTATGTGTAAATGGTTTCATAAATGGCCATAACTTGGAAGTGTAACTAACTTTTTGATTAGCCCTCGTAGAGTTGATTTTAAGATAGGAAGAGGGTGAAAAGAATGCTGGGAATGTACAAGACGTATAATGGTGATGAGGAGGCAAAAGATATGGGTGGAAGACTAAAGAGTGGTACATGGAAGGGAAATGTTCACCATGACCAAAAGCTGACACTCGATTTCAGGCATAAACACACACACTCACACACATGGCACCTTCTCTGCCTTAGGTCACAGGCAGGTGGGGGGTGGAGTATTTGTCCGAAGACATTGCCTCCAACGTCACGAAGTGGCTACATTTCACGTAGCTCTATTTCGAGCAATATGACCTGCCTATTGTCATTTCTGGGCCGTAACACTTTTAAGATGTCTGTCACTGTAGTAATCGAAAGAATGTAGACGGCCCCTTTTACCGTCTCTTCTTGTAATTTCCAGCATTGCTCTTTCCATACTTCTCTGGTCAGTTCTCACTTTTTGTTTCATGTGGCTATTGAGGGTTGAAGTGTGGCAGGCATATGTGAGGACCGGTAGTACACATTTTTCAAATCCATGTTTTTTTAAGATGTACAGGCATGCTTGTCTTTAAAATTGTGGAATTTCTTCCGTATGCTCTCCAGCCCAACTTTATGCGTCTGTAGATCTAAGACTTTGAGTCGCCATTCATGTTGATCATTTGGCCAAGATAGATGTACTGTTCTACGGACTCAATACCAGCTTCATTCGTGTCTGTCTTTGTCTCTTTCTACCCATTTCTTTTGCATGATTTTGGTTTTTGACAGGTTTATTTTAAGGCCCACTTCTCCGCAAGCTGCCTCTAGTTCATTTATCAGTTCTTTTAGCTCTTCCAGACTGTTTGCGGGTAAAACTATATCAGCGAATCTTAAGTTGTTGAGCCTTCTTTCATTTACTCTCAATCCTGTATTTGCCATTCGATTTTTGACATTGCCAACTCCAGAACTGATGTGAATAGCTTGGGGGACATAGAGACTCCTTGTTTTACCTCTCTTTCTACAATTATACCATTTTAAAATTGCCAATAACGAAATAATTTTTTATGTAAACACCACAGGCTGTCAAAGTCGGCTGTTTGAATAAATTTGTATACACTTTTTAGATAAGATTTTTTAAAAGTTTTTTTAACGTTTCAAGAAAAAATAACATTGTTTTAGATGATTCAAACAATCTTGAGTAAATTAAAACAAAACAGAAATGAAGAAGTCTAATTTGTAGAAATGGCAAGGAACAAACTGAACAAAGTAACATATTTCGAAGAAATTCATAAATCTATGTCTCGAAAATGGTGAGTCTTTTACTGAAATAAAATTTTGTCATATAGTAGAACATGATCTGACCTATCTGCGATTGCAGGATTATCCTTCCATTCCTGGACACCCTGTATATGCAACACATGAAATTGGATTGGCGTTAGTACAAAGATATCGAACTGTTACTTAAAATTGAGACTCCAATAAAATATCGATTTTCGATATATCGACAGTAAAAATATCGACAGTAAATTTCGGTTATTTAATTCAAAATATCGATATATTTTGTCCAAGCCTATATCAGGTAGCTTAAATTCTTTGCTTGTGATAATAGTCATATGTATGAACAGAGAATATAATAAAATCATGTACTTCGAAAGAATATAAATAAACAAAAAGCAGCTAGAAACTAACATGTTGATTTAAGCCAGATACATAGGATTCGTAGATCCCTATAACAGCGTTACCTGGGGACAGAGATCGAAACATTTCCGGCCCTTATTGGCCCACTGGAGAAGTCTTAAGCCCTTGACGTCACAGCGCTTCAGATACGAAGACAAAACTAACATTTTATTAGTATCAAATCTCAACATCAGCAGAAGTGGGTAATAGACAAGCTTTACGGAATCCGTTTCCAAACCTATCTAGCAAACGTAATTTAATAAAATACATTGCGTTGATTCCGCAAACAGTTCGGATATTATTAGATGAAGAATGATGATATTCTCCTTACTGAGAATATCGTATTTTGCATTCATAACTTTCTCCAAGAACTTTCATTGAGAGAAGCCTTGGAATCTTTCGCCGGCCTCCATATTTCAGGAAACTCAATTATAAGATGTCAGCGAAATTATGTAGCGGGTGGAGGAAGGGGGGGGGGGTGGAGAGGGGACGGTGAGGGTAAGTTCGGTTGATTTGACGAGGCCGCCGAAAGAGGCGGCGTGGGGAAAAGAGTCGGCTATCTACCATCGATTGCAGAGATAGTTGCTCGCTTCTGCCGTTAGAGGCGCCACCTATCAAGTCGCACTGCTCACTGATTTTCCTGACAGCAGTGAAAAATTAAGCATACATTAAATAGGATGTAAAATATAGCCACTATAATAGACCAGTTTTGAATGCTCTATGAAACCGATTGGTCATGACAAGTTTTTTTCTATGTGCTGAAATTTGGAGTTCTTTCATTCTGTCATTTAGAAGCCCATTATTAATTAATACTACTTCGGCTGGTGGCACATTTCTTAAGGAGTCTGATTGGATAGCACAAGTTCTCCGGTTCGAATCCCTTTATCTGCGGGAATTTCCATAAGCTCTTAAACCGACCTGCATCTCTGGCACAGCTTGCTGTGTCGTGTTAAGTACTCCAGAACGCTTCCGTGGTTGGGATTCCACGCTAAACTGTATGTCCCCTGTAGGATAAGTAGGGTTGAAAGAACTCCAAAACAATGCTAAGTATACATCCTTGGCAGAGTCCAAGCAACCTTCGCTTTAAATATGACGCTTTGTTTTTAGTTAAGTGCGTATGCTGTTCCAGTTTCAAATACGTTTGTGGGAGATGTTTCCAGTGAACTGAAAAATCTTTGGCCTAGTGAGGGGAACCAATTAAAATTGGATGTAACTAAGTCTGAACATATTGTACATTTCAATTATAGGATGAATTGAACTGAATTCTGTGACTTTATGAAGAGTAGGGAATTTTTTATTTTGAGGAATGTAGTGTCTGAAAATAAGTTTTCCTTTAAATTATTTTTTTTAAATGTTATTATAATAGTTTGAACAAAAAACAAAATGTCAAATGAAAGCTGCTTTGTCGATGATAAATATTCTGTTTCATAATAAACAATTCTTCTCATGTGTTTTCAAAGTTTATAACATTGCTTTCCAATAGTGCACTTACTCATTTATAAATCCATTCCTTTACTCACTTCATTAAAAAAGACTCTAGTCCGCAGACTCGACCAGTTTTTCTTTAAAAATCAACCTTAGACAAAATCAGAGATAATCATTACATTACTATTCATCTTACAATTATGCACTTCTTTTAATATTATTATTATTATTATTACTCTGCGATTCATTAAAAGTGCGTGGCGGAGTGTTCATTGCACCTATCCTAATGTATAACCATTTGTACATAGGAAGGGATATACGGGATTTGGCAGGAGGCGCCCATGGGCTATTTTTAGGAACCATCCCGGCATTCGCCCGGAGTGATATGAGAAAAACTGTGGAAAATCCAAATCAGGATGGCCGAGGTGATTTATCGAGAACAACTCCTATCTGATTTTAAGTTTACTCACACGGTAAATCGTTCCTATTCCATTCCCTAATCGCTCGTGGAAAAAATGAGTATAGAAATATATCTGTTCTGGCCCTGATTTCTCTTTTATTATTTTCGCGGTCATTCCTAGATATGAATGTTGCTGGCAGTAATATTTGGTTGCTGTCATTCCCAAACAAGTCAGTCGTGATTTTTCTATTAGCTTCTGTCGAGAACAACTACATCGCTGTTCTAGATCTTCCCAACCTAACTCCTTCAACATCGCACTTTCCCTCCAACCATATATACCTGTCACGAATCGGTCGAATCTACTTTGGACCTTCTCCAATGACTCCATTAACCCCTTTTGATAGGGACCCCATACAGAACAACAATATTCTAAGTGAGGACGCACTAGTGACTTATATGCAATCGATTTATCTTCCGGTGTGCACAGTTTTAAATTACGACCTGGACATCGGAGCATATGATTTGCTTTCCCAATTACCTTCTCGATATGCTCATTCCACAACAAATTATTACGAATTGTTACTCCTACAGGATTTTGCCGAATCTGCCGTTCTAAGGACAGAACCATTAATTGTATGTTCGGAGCATCTTTATACTTACACGCATGACTTGGCACTTTTTAATGTTTAATTCCAACTGCCAGTCTTTACACCACGCAATTATTTTCGTAATATCGTCTTATAACAAAGCGCAGTCATCCTGGGTTTTGCATTTCACGATAAATTAATAGCATCCTCGGAAAATCAGTCTTTTCTTATCCGTTATTACGTAGCACAAATCATTAATGTATATGAGAAACAACAGAGGCCCTATCAACGCTTCCCTGTGGAACATAGGGACCTCACTTTGGTAAGTTAATACTTACGCTCAAACCATTTCACTATGTGTATTAACATTTTATTTACCCAAACCATTTTACACTTTATTATTACTATGGTTGTTATTTCAAAAACTATCCAATTTCACATCAGAATGAAGCCTACCCTATCTTACCTCCAGGGCCAGTGGTTATAAGATCCAACCAGTGGTTTTGCGTGATTTCCTTTTATCCAAAGAGACACAATTTTTTTAAAATAATTAATTCATTTTGTACGTCATTAATAGTGCCCTAAACTCATTTTTCCAAAAATTTACAAACTTTCGTCCTGTTACAGTCTCAATATATGTGCAGATGAAAACACAAAATGCTTCTCCTACACCTGGACTTAAATGCCCTAGATTTCAGGGCCGCATAGATAATGCTATTTTGTACATTGCCGTATAGTGTGACGTGTACGGAACAGGTCTCTTGTTGCTATGGCTGTCCTCCCTTGTGAGGTCAGCGACCCCACTCTGCGCCGAGTGTGGGCGTGGTCACTGGGGCATATATCTACATCTACATCTACATATATACTCTGCAATTCACAAAATTGTGGGTGGCAGAGGGTGCTCAGCACCAAAGCTAATCTCTTTGCTGTGCATTCCAATCCCTAATGGTACGAGGGAAAAAAGAATTCATATAAGAATCAGTCCGGCACCTTATTTCTCTAATTTTATCTTCCTGTCCTTCCGACTCAAATAGGTTGGTGGAAGAAGTATTTCACTACACTCATGAGTGAAAGTTGGAGTACGCATGTTTTCCAATAAGTTTAAACGAAACGTGTGTCGTCTATCTACCAGAGACTCCCAACCTAATCTACTAATCAGTTCTGTGACGCTTTCATAAGGACTGTAGCAAGTGGTCACGAATCGAGCGGCTCTTCTCTGTACTTTCTCTATACTTTCGATTAATCCCTTACGAATGGATCCCAAATGGCACAACAATAATCCAAATGTGGACGCACAAGAGATTTGTACGCTATCTCCTTTGTTTGTTCATTACAATTTTTCAAGATTCTACCTATGAATCGCAGCCTAGAATTTGCTCTACCTACTAACGAATTAATGTGTATGTCCCATTTCATGTTCCTTTGTAATGTTACTCCCAAATATTTAATAGAATCCACCATATCAATAACTGTATTGTTTAACTCGTATTTCTGAACAATCTGCCTCAAAGGGACCGCACTGTCGTCGAGTTCGGAGCTTGTTACAGAAGTGGTGGCGCCGTTTCTGAAATCATCTCTCACTGCTACAGCCACAAAGTCAACTAATTACACACACACTCGTATGAACCCCGCGTTAAACCAATGCTGTTACGTACTAATTTCTCGTCTAAAATCTCAGAACAATCGTGGCATACAAAACTGAGATATTTCAGGCGGAGCCCGTTTTCTAATTAAAATCCGGTCAAGACGTAGAGATATATTGCGACGTTGGCTGTTGGAGTCGTCTAGAGGAAATTTAGTTTGCAATGAAATCTTAACAAGGGTGCCTCAAGATCGTGTTGTAAAAAGTGTTTCGACGGCTATCTCAGGCGAAAAGGTGTGAAATCATATCATGTATTATGGATTGGCTGTCGGTCGGAGGACCAGTACATGTGATTTCACACCTGATGAATATAGCAGAGCTAGCTGTCGAAACATCGTGTTTTTACAAAACCATCCGACGGTATGACCCTGAAGACTTTATTGTAACATACGTCGGGAAAGTCTCCGTTGTTACTAACGTTAGTTTATTTACACCTAGCTGTACTATTGTCTTCATCCATCTG
>JARYHS010011408.1:20878336-20958819 GCA_031002005.1 Vandiemenella viatica
AATCAGCTACGGGCAACCCGCGACCTGTCGTGCTTATTGCGGGGCCAGAGAGAGTGCTGCAGCCCAGCTGTGGGGCGGGCCAGCCGTCTTTAAGGGGCAGCCTCGGAGTCGATCGGACATCGATTTGCCGTCAGTGGGTCCATTCGGCTGCGGTCCGCTAACCACCGCCGACTCGAGAGCCTCCTGGCGGCGGAGACGATCCTCAGACCAACTACTGTGCACTCACGGCCACTCCAGAGCGCGAACAAACGGACCACGAAGCACGTGTATTGCGAATTTTTGTGTGTGAATATGCAGTAGATTTTAATTGTTTTACTAACAAAAAGTGGTAACTAGGTTGACAGTATTACTTGCTACTAGAATATGTTTAAAAGAACAAAAGGAATATGTATGATCTGTGGAATTTTTACAATAACATTTTTTTTTACGTTTGGCTTTACGCCTCGTCGACGTTGAGGTCATTAGAGCATTAGAGTCGGGCTGGGATTGGACACAAGTAACGGGAAGGAATTCGGCCATGGCCTTTTTAAGGAAGTATTCCGAGATTCGCCTGGAGTGATTTGGGGAAACCATGGAAAACCCAAATCTGGATGCCCGGACGACAATTCGAACCGGTGTCCTCCCGAATGCGATGCTAGAACGTTAACCGTTCACCTACCACGCTCGGTTCAATAACCGTGGCGCCGCAATTTTATGATAGTTCTTATGTAACTTGACGATAAAAATAGAAAGATATATATATTCATATCTGCTTATTTATCGAGAAATACTGCCTCAAAAGTGAATTGGTTAGGTAGAAATGCGGCCTGGACCAAAAGTAATTTTTTTTTACCAAAGCCATATCATTGATGGATTCTTCTGTAACTTGACGAGACAATTCGAAAGTAATGAATAACATTTTTGATATCTCGCTTAGATCTCAAGATCTCCAAATTAAGGCAGTCAGGTTGCGATGTGGCTTGGACCAGAAAAACATCGTCAAATCTACAAGGAACTACATACTGGACATGTGCAATAGATGTTTTGTTTTCTTCTTAACGGTTATAATCGGGAGTAAATACGGCCTGGATCAGAAGAAAAACGTCTCCAAAAGCACAAGGAACTACTACTAACGATTTTGCCATGCTGCTATGATCTATGAAAGAAGTTCAGTGTGTTGTTGTTTTGTTTTTAAATAAAGGTTACAAAACTATTTTATTTAAGTGAAACGTGTGTGCAAGTAATATTCTTTCAATTTCAATTCAGAAAAAATAATACACTGCAGATTTTTTCAAATCAGCTCATCAATGTATCGAACAATTATCTTAGTACATCTGATCTAATGTCGACTGCACTGGAAATTAGTATAAGGATAATGACTCTAAAGTCATACTCTAATGTTTGTTATGCCATATGGGCCTACGACAGTGGTGTTGTATATCAAGGAGAGCTTCTAACATGATTTATTGTAGTTCAGTGGGGGATGGATTTTCATATATCGTTTCCTTCTTACCTTAGACATATTATAATTATTATTATTAGTGCCGAATTCTCCCAATAATTGGAAGACGTTAAGCAAATGACCCAGTCAAGTTTTCTTTGTGTTGTTTTTGTTGTTCCAATAGGCTTTCATTCTTTCCGAGACAGCTTGTTTTCGTTCTTCCGACCACTTTTGTCTGCATTGTTTTTGTTTTGGTTGCTCAGTTGTAACTTCCCTTTTGTCTTCTTTGTGACTGAAGGTGTCTCTTTCTAAAATGTCTGTTGATCTTATGTTTGCATTTTTTAGATCCTTTGGATTTTCCATCAGCCAAGTTCATGAATTTTTAAGTGAAGTTACATAAGCTATTATCTTTTTTGTTTAAGTGACTTTCTGGTAATCTTTAATCATTTCATTCGCCTTTTCTTGATATCAGAATCGATGTTTGAAAACGTTTCTGTTGTTTTGATTGACTGTTGTCTGTAACTATCTTTAATGCATCTTGCTCCTAGAAGTTTTCGAATGATTCTTCTCTCTCCTTTTCCATTTCTTCAAGTTCGTATTATTATTATTTTCAAGTGTACCATATCTCATCTTGTAATTAAGTCTTTATCCAATATTTTCACTGCGTAGTTAGAAATAAGAATTGTTAGTTGCTGGAGCAAAGCGGGAGCTAATGTGTTGCTAAACTGCTAAAAGTTAAAGTGCGTAGAAATATGTGGAAAGATTCTGGGAGCAGAATCGGTTAACTGGCGTCATTCATTAATCAGCACCTTGTATTTGAAATAACAATAAATAAAAGTTGATGACTGAGAATTTAGGTTGCGGGCTGTTTGAGAGTGCATCGGTTTTATTCACGCGTCGAAAGGCATCTTTCACCTCCGTCTAGATCGTGCCTATCCGCTCTCCGCCTACACAATTAACCCCCAGAACGATCTTTCCCACAGATTGCTCCATTCCTCCGATTGCTTCGCCGGTAGTACCGGAGACCGCCGATTAGAGCGCTACAATCGCGACCAATAACGGCTCGATTTGTTCCTTCTCCGTACGGCAAGTGTGTTGGAGTCAGTACGTGCTATAGGAGGAACGTCGGTAGTGTTTTGGGTCGTATGGAACTTGTTTAATCTTCCTGTTATATGCCATCCTTTGTGTGTGTTGAACGTGGTTCTATTTCACCATTCCCGCCTTTAATTTTTTTTTTTAATGATAATCATTTACATGAGCAGTCTTGTGGCTCAGTGGTTAAGGTGTCTGACTGGAGATTGGAAGGTCCCCAGTATGAATCCCTGTCTCTGCGGAGGTTTTCTGAAGCCTTTAACCAGACCATCAACTCTGTCACAACTTGCTGTGCAATGTGAAATACGCCAAAACACTTCCCTGGTTCGGATTCCACGTTTAACAGCAGGTCCTCTGTTCCCAGTAAGATTAAATAAATAGTTTGAGGTAACGTCGACAGAGGTGCATTAGCGGCAAATTGAAGTTTTGTAATTGGTGGTAGAATATATCGGGGTATTTTGGCCAATAATACCTTACGAATAATTGTTATTATATCGTGGACGTCTTTTTAAAATTATGGTATGAGCATTTTCTTCTTCGGACAATACTTACTAGGACCACGTGTCAATTTTAATTCTTCGACCTTTGTTGTTGCTTTTTCTTTCGTTCAGTGAAATATTCTTTCATCATTTCGCTACGTTTCTTCCTTCTCTCCTCAGACCACTTCGGAGAGGATTTCTTTCCTCTTCTGCCTTCGAACCCTTCCATACCTAATAACTTCTTTCCAAAGATCTCTCTTTCCATAATTTCCTAATCCCTTATCTTATTTCTTTTCAAATCTTTCTTAACCTCTTGAATCCAGCTGGTTGTTGAATATCTTTAGTCTGTTATTATTCAAATTATGAGCATTATCATTAATTATTCATTACCAAATGATATTCATTCCGTGTTTTATAAATTCACATTATTACTTTTATCACAATGAAGTACTTTCACTTCTTTGGCTTCCTTGGTGTGCATCCCCCAATTCCACAAATCATCAAATTTTAACTAAAGGATTTTTGTTTTCAATACAAATAGCGATGGATTTTTTGACAGCTTCATCACGTTGTCAGTCCTTTCTTCGGTACAGCCCAATCTCGCGTTCGCTTAATACTGCTGATGCTTCTCCGCAAATCTCTCACTTCTCATTTCACTGACAGATGTAATTTTCCTTTCAAAATGAAAAAGTCTGCTCCGTTGTCAGGAAGGAGTATAGTAAAACAGACTACATATATTTATCCGTAAATTACGTCTTGAAACTGCGAATGACCCATAAATATGGTCACTTGTGTTTTCGTAATGCTGAAACCAAGACTTTTTGTTTTTTGCTTACAGCTTTACGCCTCGTTGACGGCTAAGGTCATTAGAGGCGGGATGGGACTGCTGGGGACAAGGATAGGGAAGGAATTTGGCAATGGCCGTTTTGAAGGAAGCATCCCTGAATTCGCCTGGAATGATTTGGGGAAACCATGGAAAACCAAAATCTGGATACCCGAATGGGGATTCGAACCCGCGTCCTCCCCTATATGAAGCCAGAACGTTAACCGTTCACCCACCACTCTCGGTCAAAGACATACACCTCCGTTAGAGATTTACAGTGGATATCTTTTAGTTTCAAGTATTGATATACGATGCAGAAAGAACTTTTTAAGATTCATTTTGTGGAGCATTCTATGGTAGCGAACCATGTATTGTAGGATTACCAGAAGTCAAATTTAACCGTTTGAAAGATGCTGAAAATAAAGTGAACACATAATGTATGAAATGAACTAGTTTCGGAAATAATGATTGAGGAAAGAATTTTGAGAAAAAACCTAATAGAAAGAAGCGACAAAATAGTGGGTAATATTTTAAGACATGGGAAATTGGTTAACTTGTTAGTGGAATGAACATTCGAAGGTAAAAACTGTGGGAAGAAACAGATTATAATATATGAAGCAAAAAATTGATAGCACCAAACTAATAGCAAAATTGAAAAAAAAAACTGATTAAACTAACTTCGTATTTTGTATTTATTCGAATTTAGCAGTCACAATTGCAATGCAGTCTATTTGCTTTTAATAAAAGACCTAAAAGCTTTTATATTTTTAAGTTCAATTTAGTCTCACGGATGTATTTAGCTCTTCTAGAAATAACTAAAGAATGTTTAGCTTTGAATGTATGAAGTTTCTGCTAAGAAGGTTATCCTAGATGACTGTAAAGGTAATGATATGCTGGAAATTCCAAACCCTCATATAATTTGTGCGCATACCGTCCATTGAAAAGCGAAATTAATATCACTAACGGGACGTAGAGCGTTAACATTTTGTTTTGCAGGGAGCCTCGTACTGGTGTAGCACCACTAATATCCACAGCCGCGCAAAGCTTTACGAAAACAGCGTAAATTTGCAAGCGGAGAATCAGTAGAGTGTTTATCGAAGCTATTGTATGTTTAAAGCGAGGGGTCGTGTAAACTGACATTGCAATCGACGACAAAGCGGGTTTTGCGAGTGATCGCATTAGGTCGATTTGTTCGAGATACACGCAATGAACGAAAGTCAACCGGTGGCAAAATACACCACGAGCGTTCGTCGCACTACTGCGAGCTTCTATCCCATTACACCGAACCAATAATTAATTCCATGCCAGTTCTCGCTTCTAGATTAAATCTTTATATATAAAGATGAATGTATGTTTGTTTGTTTGTTGGTTTGTTTGTTCTTCATACAAAACCACAGTTTTCATCTGATCTCGATGAAACTTTGCACTCTTATCCTTTGAAACGAGGAGAAAAATACTGTCTACATTTGGTTTGAAAAATTATATGTATAAATAACACATGTTGTCTCATAACTTCGAAATACGGCGATAGGCAGACACGTTGGATGTGGACGTCTCCAGACCGTGTTTCCGTGTAGTGAACTGGCAGCTCAATGAGTAGCCGGCCCTGGTAGCGTAGCGGCTAGCGAGCTTGCCTCGCGTTTCCAGTGTCGCCGGTTCGAATCCGGCCGAGGGCATGGGTGTTGTGTCCGTCCTGTGTTGTCCGCAACGAGAAAACGATAACATAGTACAGACAAAATTCGAATAAACAACGATAAACTTACAGATGGCTGAGATGGAAAAAAATAATAATAATAATTTAAAAAAATGGCTAAAGAGCTTGCTTACGAACGTCGTGGTCTCCGGTTCAAATCTCCGTAAAGGCTAAGATTTTTAAAAATTGTTTTTCATCGTAAAAGTCAGGCCTGGGCCGTAGGTTATTTGGATTGAATGTTAAACTGTAGATATTATAAAATTAGGGGTGCAATGCGAGGCAAATCGTAGGTAGTCTTACAATTTTGTAGGTGTACACTTTTTACGTTATAATGATCCCTCAGGTGTTGTTTGCAGTCAGTGTGTGAGTGTGAACCACAGTAATACTAATATAAATACGGAAGTAAGTCTCTGTCTTTTTGTTACGTTTTGACGACTATATGGCTATATCGTTGTGATGGAATTTTATAAGGAAAGCTGTATGAAGGGCACAGGATATTTTTTTCCAGTATGATTAACAGTTGTAGTCACGAAATTTTGAAATCTTATCGAATAGTGACAGAAATATGTTGGAAATTGATTCTCTTCAAGAGGCAGGTTCGACGGTAGAATGATATAGTGATAGCTTTCCTGTCATATTATGCCGACTCGATATTGTTTGGGACCAATCCTTCGTTACCAACAACTTTTTATATTTAATTCTGGCAAAAAAATTCGTAATCCACGCGTACGAAGTCGCGGGTACGAGGCTAGTTGTTCAATATTTATATTACAAACCTCTGTCGTCATTCATTGCAACCATTCGTAAAAACAATCTAGTTTCACTTTTTCCCGTTTACGAAATCAGTGCTGCCAAAAATGTTCTCCAAAATGGAATTAAAATATGATATTCCCAAAATACAATATGCATAAACCCATATGGATAAAATAGATGACCCGTGCTGAAATTTCACCGATACTAAGGTTAGTGGTTTGTAAGGGACGAAAGAAGAACCGCCTCATTTGTTTCCACTGTCTCGTATATCAGCACTGTTGGGATAAGGGAGTAAATTGAATTTAAGCTCAATTTTCTTAAGTCCAGAAATCTTCTTATGAACTCGTTCTCTAAACACTGAACACAACAAAATCAATTCCAGGTACTTCCTGTTTTCCTAATAAATCTCGGTTCAAGGTAGATTTTTGGCTTAATAGGTGGAGCGCTACAAAAAAGGATCAGTGGACTGCTATTTGCCCACCCCTGATTTTTTTTTTTGTAAAACCTGGAGGGTCTCTGGGGCCATTTTCAGCCGACTTAACCTAAAGGGGAGGGAAGGGGGATGGATGTCGTCCGTGGCCTTGTAAGGAGCCATCCCGGCATTCGCCTTGAGTGACTGGGGAAAACCACGGAAAACCCCAGGCAGGATGGCCGGACGTTATTTGACCCCGTCCTCCCGAATGTTAGGTAGGAGGGCAAATTTGCCCTGCTCCTAACTCGATGACCCCTGAAGGTCGTTCCTTCATAATCAACTGCGAGTTAAGTCCTAGTCAGATAAGCTATGACACAGGTGCTTTGACACTCTGCCAGCACGTACACAGGTGTTCAGAACTTTTCTGTTACTGTTCGTCTGGCGGTCGGCTTTGGCTGTGACCTACTTTTCCCGTGTCAGGAGGAGCGGGCGCCGTCCGCGCGGGTCACCGCCTCTGCCTCGTCTCTGTTGATCAATCGCCGCTTTGTTGGATGCTCTGACGAGTCGCTCTTTGTAGAGTCGGGTCTGCAATCTTCCGCGCCGCTGATGTTGGTACCACTGTCGCCCACCGTCCCCAGCCTTGTTGAGCAGTATGGATTGGTCTCGGATAGCTATCCCATGCTTAAACAACGCTTTCATTTACTAGTAGGAATAAAAGCAGAGATTATCAGCTATTTTATCCCACCTCTGTTCCCCTTATGTTAGTGCTAAACCACTTACTGTCACGTAAGACAGTGTAGAGAATCCTCATACTAAGTTCATTTAGTGTTTTTCCAGTACCAGTCTTTCACTTATGTAAGGGTGTGTAAAGATCAATTACTTCTACGTGTGAGGATGAAGAAGGAAGAACGCGGAAATCGAGATGAGTTTCTTATTTTGCAAGCACATCAGACGAATGAACCACCATCAACGTCGTCATATGCCCTCATCCAACAAGCATTGTAAAGATGCTAGCAGCTCACCACAAACTCCCGTATGGAATCTCATTAATAGCAGGTGGTACAGTTTTGGGGGACGAAAATTTCTGAAACATAAGAATTCGACAAGGCAGTCCGAATCCAGTACTACCCTCAGAGGAGTACTTATCCGAGAGAGGAGAAAAATCTATTTCCCACAAATTTTCACGGGGCGGCCGACGTTACTTCCAACCTTTTACTGTGGATGCAAATATCGACGTATCGTTAATGTGTGGTTATATATGTCTGGTGCATATTCGAAGACAGCATTTTAATTTACTATCGCGTTTGTGTTGAAAATGTAGATACGAGTGACTGCTGCTTATAATAGATATTCCACCACGAATTTTTGCTGACATGCCCCTTCTATCGGCATTTATCTTTAAAATAATGAATCAATGAGGAAACGAACTCAGAATTCTACCCCAGATAAAAACGATTTCTGTTTGTCAGGTATGGAGGGAGTATCCAACCATCATTAGGACTACGGAGTTTGTGACGGATCTATGGCTTTATCAAGATGAATAAGGACCTAATTTTAACAGTTTAAAGTTTTTTTTTTTTAGTTTGGTTTTTTTTTTTTTTTTTTTTTTTTTTTTTTTTTTTTTTTTTTTTTTTTACGACTAAGGGAAATGTTCCGTGCAACAACCGTACCTTTCAAATTTCATCACATTGAAACATTTACGTACAGCCTATAAATAGAGGTAAGAGTAAGGGAAAGGAAAAAAGGAGGACATTTTTCCAGTTACCAACGCAAGACAATGCATGCGAGAGACAGCCAATTTCATCAGCTTATAGAAGTGACTGAGGGCTGAATTTATTTGAGAATGCATTTTGAGAAGCTGATTGGTAGTAAGCTCTGGTATTTCGCCGTTTTTTCGTAGGTGAAGAGTTTACTATATTCGCATCCAAGTTAAGCTGAGTTTCCGTCGAGGCTTAGAAAAAGGGCCTTCGTAGTGGAACAAGAAGAATGTCGTTAGTTAGTTATGGAAGCGATAGTACCAAGGTAATTAGCAGACGCTACTTCGATTCAGCGAAGCCATAATTCGCATTAATATTATGCTGTTTAGAGAAAGTATTCGATTAATCTGCTTATTTTGGAAGCTGTTCATAGGCTACTTCGTGTTGCAGAAGAGAACGTTCATCACTGCGCAACTTATTGAAAGGGAAATCATTTACACTATTTGGAAAAAATAACTGGCAATGGCGTCAGAGTCTAAGTCCCTAATTCTGAACAATCTGACAACTGGCATTATGCGTTCACACGTTGGGCGGAGCTAAGAGTTTCCTCCAAAGACATACTGCCCGTTATTGTCGAATTGCTGATAATTAGGGACTTAGACTCAGACGCCCATTGCCAGTTTTTTTTCCAAAGAGTGTAAATGATTTTCATTTCACGCTGCGTGAGATCTGAAGTAGAGCTTTCGTAACTGAGTGGACTAAGACAGTATTGGCAGTTTCATGTGGCTCAAAGTGAGATGTTATAAACGTGCTGCTAGTTGTATAAGTTTTGACGTATTGGACTAGGCTCTGGCCTCGCATTCCGGAGAACGCTGGTTTGAATCCCCGTCCGGACTTCCAGGGTTGGGTTTCCCATGGTTTCCCCAAATAACTCCAGTTGAATGCCGGGATGCTTCCTTCGAAAGGCCTTGTCCAAATTCCTTCCCGTTCCTGGTCCCCAGTCCCATCCAGCCTCTAATGCCCTCGACGTCGACGAGGTGTAAGTAAAAAAAACGGAAATAAATTTCGTCGCGACCTTTAGAAGGAACCAGCCCACGATTAGCCTGAACTGGTTTTGGGAAACAATGGAAAAAACGAATTTAGGATAGCCGGATGGGGAATCATACCAACATCCACCAAATTTCCAACTCAGATGTTGCCGCTCAAAATAATGAAAACCCCAAAAAAATATCCACAACATTTTTTATTTTTATTTATTTATTTTAATGGCTTTTGGCAGCTGAGGCCATACAGCCAGCTCAATGTGTTATATATTAAGCTTCCAGTGAATCAGTTAAATCCAGTGTTTATATAGTCTTCAAAGTGCGGACGCCACAGGACGGACAGGACACACACACAGAAACACAACACTTAACATCCATGCCCGCGGCCGGATTCGAACCGGAGCTAGCACTCTAGCCCCTACGCTACCGAGGCCGGCAGTATCCACAACATGAAACGCATATATTTCAACCTATCGCTATTAAAAAATTTTGACTGCTTATTTATAACTAGATCTATAAATTTTTTAGATGTTTTTCCTTTTCGTTTCAGCCATCTATGGACTACAATTACGCAACTTCATTTCCTCTTCTGAGTTTCCTTCATCAGTCACCAGTACTCCTTCAATCTCTGGCTAACTCTTGTTGTTTTTCCCTTTGAGAATACCATCCATTTCCTGATTGGGTTTTCTTCGGTCAGATCCTTTACCTCGCCAATTTTTCCTGCGAATAATTCCCTGTCTTATATGCCTTCCACTTTGATTCCATTCTTTTCCAAAGCCTGATGGACCTGCTTCACTCATGGAACTTGAGCTTTCCTTTTATCTTGAAAGTTGAATATTTTCGTTGAAATTCTTTCTGATGCTATTGATGTGGTCATAGAAAACTAATTCCCTTTTCTTAATTTTGGTTGATACCTTTGCAGACGTATTGTATAATTCTTGTTTGTCTTCTTCTTTTAGGTTTTGGCCTCTATGCACCACATGTTTCTTAACTCCGGTAAGCTTTGTTTTTGGCCCAATATTCTTTCAACGTTTCTTTCTGGGTTCCATTTCCCCCTACATCAGGAGCGCAGTGTTTTTGCTGTTAGTGTCTGTAGAGAATCGGATCAACATTCTGTACTTATCTATGTTGTAAATGACATTGGGTTCTATTTCCAGTTGCTCGAGATCTTTTCTGACTAGCCTCGTCCATTTTGCGTTGGTCGCTTTCCCTTTAGAGACGGTGTTGAAGACTTTGGAGGTTAGTCTATGATTGCCCTAACGAAATATGTGACCGTGGAACATTAATCTCCTTTTTCTCATGGCTTAAATAATGCTCTCCAGTTGTTTCTATTGGTCCTTATTATGCCTGAATCTGTATCTTTTTCGTCGTTGACGGGACCCATGATTTTTCTCAAGATCTTACGTTCATAATAATTCTTGTTTTATATTGCTTGAGAAATTCTTTTTGACCAAATATACGAGAAAATTTTAATTCTTAACCATTTTTAATTGTTTCCCCCCATCTGAAAATACAGATTGTTACTATCACTCGCCAAGCAAAACACCAAAGTTTAGGCAGCAGTACTGTTCTGGGACCGCCAAGGTCTGTCTTCTGTTACGAAGGCCAAGTTCGTGCTGTCGTATAGCATTCTGCACTCAACCGTTTTATGACGCAGGCTCCATCCAATAACACCGAAACGTTTCTTTGTCCGATGTTGACCGTGTTTCCGTTTACTGTTTGGCGTAACTCCTGGCGAGTGTCGTAGTACTCCATCGATCCGTGGCGGAGATGTTAAATGGTCCTCAGAAGTTGGAGGACACGGGATTCAATCATGTTTTATACGGCGGCGGTAGATTGGAGCACCGGGCGTGCGTGTCTCCACGCTTCCCCTGCTTTCTGTGCTACACTACGCTTCCTGCTGTGAGTTACCATTTTACTCATCAGGTGTTCTCAATCATTTTATGGCAATCTACGTCCCTCCATCCCCCTTGTAACATGACGCGCTGTCGCCACGTTACAAGGTGCATTTTTATTATATATGTAATAATATAAGAGTAATTTACATAAATCTTTGGCGACCACCTAAATAGATTTTTGTTGTAATTTTATAAAGTACGCAAGATTCCAAGTGAGGACTGTAGTGAAATGGTGAACATACAGTGTATCTTGGTAAAGCGAATATTAAAGAATTATTGAGCTATGTAGGCTTGAAGCTAATCTTGGTCTTCCCGAATCATGGCTACAGGACGTCGCGGATTTGGGGTTTGCCGGACCACACACTCTGCTCCCTGGGGATGGGTCACTCACCTGGCGGGAAAAGCCTGCCGCCCGACACCCGAATGGGCTCTCACCCCGGCGAACTTAGCCGAATATGTCCGACCTCTGTTAAATACTCTAGGAAATCACATATCGGGGATATCACGTGACATTAGGTGCCGACCTGAAGATCCAATCCAAATGAGCGTATAACTTAAAATCCTGGGAATTTCTGTTATATGTGAGCTTCGAGACTACAAAGGGGCGGAGCGAGAAATTTCCTCGTGGGAGAGAAGAGCGACGAGCTTCACTTCGATCTTCGAGTCCAAGCTATGCGAGTCTAGTCTGAGGTGGACTTGGAAAGTTGGCTTCTCTCGCCAACTGCCGCTGTACGATTTCTGGCTGCCAGCTTGACTTGCTGGAGCAAGCTTATCGCAGCAACACAGCCGGTAATGCGATGACGCGCATTGTCAGACCAGAGATGCCTGTAGCTGACATGTGAGATAGTCTCACATACCGTGGGTCCGCTCCAATCATCGCAGACATCAGACGCAGAACTACAATGGTAACTTATTACGACCAAGCCATCTGATTGTGCATTCCGTGAAACAGAACTCTTAAACGACTTTGAGATGATAGATCCATGTTCTCACTTTGTAATTGTAAAAACCCCTGAGCTAGCGGCATAATTTGCCAGAACTAATTATTTTCGAATGATATATTGTTCATTCGTGGCGCCCATGATTGTCTTTTAACTGTAAAGTCAGAGTATTATGATGCCTTTGTCTGAGGTCGTCATAACTTGTATTTTTCATTGTTTCCAGTTGTCATTATTTCTTGCATTTTGATTCTGAGGTATATTTAAAAGTAAATATACAATTGTTTTCTTGCTCATGACGGCTAATTGTACCTCTGAGCGTTGCTTTTATGATTTTGCCAATTTGTGTAATGTTAACGGTAAATTCGCTCAGACTTGTAATCGCCAGTGATAAGAAAATAAATGTCATATTGTGACAATTTTTCCTAAATTCCAACTAACGTCGAGATTCTTGCAAAATTAATAAATTTTCACTCCTTCATAAAAATTAAAATTAAAAATCCACAATTATTAATCATTAAGGTATGAAAAATAATTGTAACTTAGTTTGCCCACCAAGGCACCCACTACACCCTCTGGACTCTTGTTTGAAGTTATACCACCCCACCCCATGATATTACAGTAAAATCAAATATTCCTGGTCAGGTTAAAAAAAAAAACTTAAAATGTCTTTTATAATGTTTTATTAAATATTTTAGTGAACAAATACAACAATCTGATTATTAATCCTTTTTATAAAACGTTTATATATTTACTAATTTAATGTTATAATCAGAATTGCACTAGCAAAAAGAGCCTTCATGAGAAAGAGAAATATTTCAGCTTCAAATATTGATCTAGGTCTTAGCAAAAACTTTTTAAAACTTTATGTTTGGAGCACAGTACTTTATGTTAGCGAAACATGGACTTCAGGAATACCAGAAAGAAAGAAAATTGAAGCATTTGAAATGTGGCGCTACAGAAGAATGCTGAAAATTAAGTGGACAGACAAAGTACGAAATGAACGAGTTTTGGAAATGATGGGTGAGGAAAGAAGTTTGTGGAAGAAGCTTACAGAAAGAAGAGACAGGCTGGTAGGTCATATTTTGAGACATGCTGGATTGGTTAATTTGTTAGTCGAGGGAACAGCTGAAGGTAAGAACTGTAGAGGAAGACCGAGATTAGAATATATGAAGCAGATAATTGAGGATGTGGGTTGTAAGGGATTTGTAGACACGAAGAGGTTAGCACAAAATAGGAAGAGATGGAGGATTGCATCAAACCAGTCGAAAGACTGATGACAGCAAAAAAAAAGTTTCACTCCGTAACACTTCCTTCCGAAATCTCCTACGCTTCCCCAGTGTAGTGCAATCAACAAGAGTAGAACCGCAAGTATGGATAACACACTATTTCGATGTTTTAGATGAAACTGGCCATTTTATGGAAAGTTCTAAAGCTGTTATAAATATTCTCTGCATCATTCCTCTCGATCTGCGTACTTTTTTGGAACATTATTTATCAACTACTCAAAAATTAGGTAAAAAAATTACGGAAATTTTTTACCGTTTTGAAAATGTTTTCAAGTACAGTTTCAAAAACAAATAACAATCAGTTATAATTTTATTTCATTTTTTGCATTCAATTATCAACAAAAATAACAATTTAACTAGCATTCGGGAGGACGGTGGTTCGAATCACCTTCCCGGGCATCCGGGTTTGGGTTTTATATGGTTTCCCCAAATCACTCCAGGCGAATGTCGGGATGCTTCCTTCAGAATGCCATAGCCGAATTCCCTATCGTTCCTTGTTCCCAGTCCCATTAAGCCTCTAATGGCTTCGACGTCGACGAGGCGTAAAGCAATAAGTAAAAAAAGAACAATTTAACCATGTTGATATATTCGGAAATTTAGAATTCTTTCGTGTTGATCTACGTTTTCATGTAAAGTTCCTTTAATTATTTAATAATTTTTCCTGTTTCTCATCTTTTTTTAAAAAAAACAGTTTATACGTTTTTTTGATCTGGTTTTAATAACTGTACATATGATTGGCAGGAAATAAGCAAAGAGAAAGGAAACAACAACTAATATGTATTGTTCAGATTTAAACTGATTAAATACTTTTTTATGGTTGGTTTGCAAAGATTAAACATACTAAATTACTGTACACAGTGTAACAAAGATAGAGTAAGATAAACATTCTTAGCTAGCTGTAACAGCGCCATCTGTCTACAAAGAGTATAGCAAAAACATTGGAAGATTGCCAAGCGTCTTGATAATTAATATGCAGATATTAACGAAAAACTTTCTTGGAAAGGTAATATATGTAAATCATTTGTTATTAACAGTACAATACACTATATTAAACAGTAATAAACAGCTGGATATAAGAACAACACAGAGAATGAAGAAACCTCTGTTCCTCATTTGACCACTGCAGAAGTTTAGTAAACAGTGTTTAATTTAAAACATATATTCATAATTAATCATTCACTTTCCCTATAGTTCTCAATTTTTATGTGTGCCTTATCCACAGCCACGTCTCACGTCGCCAACCACGTCACTTCCACAGACTCCAAAACCAGCTGCTTTATATTATCGGTGTCTGTTACAGTTATTTCAGCACAGACGCCTCCGCCTGTGCCCCTTTGCATCCTTTGTAGTTCTTGGCCATCTTACACATATTATGGGCCCCAAAGTACCCATCAGAACTAATACAGGGACTGATTAAGCTTTCTCAGCCCAGCTCCGCAACTCCTTAGTGCCAGCCCTCATTACCCTCCCTAATCAATGCAGGGCCCTATTGTCAAAATACCAATAAACCCTTGAGAAACTTTTGCACATTTAACGTTCCCTTGCTTCCTTAAAAAATAAAGCTCCATCGTTTAGTAGACTATAGAAACTAAATGCACACAAAAATAGCAAAGACAGTACATTAAATTGAAAATATTTACATTGTACAATAGCTCTTTCCCTACAATGTGTCAGAACGCACACATCTTGAATGTTCGTCGTTACCATTTTCGGTAATTTATAGAAAATATACCCCTTGAATTTTCCACTACGCAGGCGCAGCATTGCGACAAATCGTATTGCGGCCCCCCGAGGACCCATTTTTTAACTTAAATTTTAAACATATATGTGGTTTACCTTAAATTGGATACGCTATGCTGGAATTCGATTAAAAAATCAAAATCATTCAAAAAAACCTAAAATGTAGAAAGATTACTACAATTTTCCAGTAAACTTCAATGGACTACATACAAGGTGTCAGTGAAGCTTTACAAATAATTTTTGGCTCAGCAGTTTGTTTTAACAAAAGGAATGGCATGCTTGTAATTTTTTGGAACATGTGATAAATTTAATTATTAAATATAAATGTAAGGACGTTCCTAACGAGTCAAAAATCGTTTGTACTTGTAACCTTCTTTATTGATGCGCAAAATAGGTTCCCATCAAGTGATTTGCGAGATAAGAGTTTCTGCTCTCCGAACTATAATTAAACATTGTCGTGGTATCTGCATATCAGTCTCCTCCGATTGCTCGGAAATCCTTGCCAACTCCTTCTCCATTTCAGTGGCTAGATTGTGGAACAATCTTCTCCAGGAAACAAGAACTATTGAAGAAATTGGTTCATTTGAAAACATTTTGAAGAATATTACATGTTACATCATTAGTTGTCCAGCCTCTCCTCCCATGTTTTATGTATTTTTAGTCTTCAGTTGTAATAATTTATGCTGTTTACAGATGCTTATATATTTCCGTTTATTCCTAATTGGTTTATGCTCCTCTTACGTGTAGGAAGCATAATATTTATTGCTGCAACAGTAAATGGTAATACGAAATTAAATGTAAAGAATATTTAATGTAGCATTTTTCACACCAAATCCCCTTCCAATTCATTGAACTAGATTTCTTCCAATATAAGAAATTGCTGATAACAAATGAATAGTTCATCAAGATGATATCCGTCTTCAAGATATAACGTATCAAGTAATGTTGTGACTATTAATACGAATACAAAGATAGTCCAGATTATTAATACATACACACAGTATATTAATATAATCAGTGTCCAACATGGATATATATACGTAGATAAAGAAGAATGATGCTCCATTAGCATGAATTGTACGTATAAATCATCCATTTTTACATCTCGACGTATATCCAGGTTTCACTAGTATTAGTTTATGCCATTCTCACATTTTTCTTCAACACTGACTGGCATTAGTTTCTGCTCTTACTTACTGATTAATCAGTTACACATCAATAATTAACACATCAAAATACTAGGTAGTGTTTTAGTTATTAAATTAATTTATATAAACTGAGAGACAAGTTTCGCAAACTGAAATTTATAAAAAAGTTAAATTATGTTTCCATAAACACCTGTTACGATGTAAGAGAGAGCTTCGCAACCCTAATTTTGCCAGGATAAATAAATCTTTCAATAAATAATACGCCTTAAAACTACATGGCTTCACGTATAAACTGCAGTCTTGCAGAATGTTTCTCCCGCAGTGATAAATGCCGACAGTAGCAGTAATTTATTCCATTTGCTTTCCGGAGATAAACTCTATTAAGACTGGCTGCTTGGCCTCGGGACGAGTGGTGAATAATTTAGGTTTCTATTCTAGTTGTGGCTGTTAGCGTCCTTACCCCGACAAGTGGATCACAGTCCCATCAGGACAGCAGTCCTGGGACCACTGGGTCCGCCCGGGTCGCCGCTATGTTTTATGTATGAACCGCCACATATCCCTTTCAAACCAACTCCGAGCAGCGAGAAACAGATAGGCGGAGAGGGGAATATAACGGCGTCAGCCGAGTCTGAATTACCACCGTCATTTGGCGCCAAGCCTCAATGCATACAACTATGAGTTAGACTGATTTCTGAATCGAAAGAGAAAATTTGTTGGCGTTGATTAGTAATGGTACTGAAACAATCACTGTGGTAGTTGTGAGGGATTCGTTTGTCGTTAACCGTCTTCCTATTTGGTATTTTGCACGTTGAGGGCCGAAACAATTCAGCAATTAGTCCGCGAATGATTTCAGAAAATTAATTAAAAAAATTACTTGTGATAACACCAGCTTTAATCTTATATACATATAAAAATAGACGTGTGTTTTCCTATATTTCACCCTTCAGCCACCACTACCTAGCACAGATCATTGGTCTTTGTGTGTGGTAGCACTACAGAGTCACCAGTCGATAACAACGTTGGCCGAATTTAGGAAACTGTGGTAATGTGGGAGATATGGTGGTTGAAAGTGGCCGATCAAGGATATTTTCGTATTTCGACCAAAGACATGTGTCTCCGTATATGTCACTCTGCTGCCACAACTACAAAGCATACACCATTGGTGTTTGTGTGTGGTAGTGGTATCGTGTCTCCTATAGTGTACTATGGTGGTTAGATGTCGGTAGCTATGGGGGTGTGAGAGATATGGTGGTTGAAAGTGGTCGACCTGCGGCACTTTCATATTTCTACCAAAAACGTATGTTTCATGGTGTATCACTTTTCAGCCAAAAATATCAAGCGCAGATCACTGGTGTTTGTGTGTGGTAGTAGCACAGAGTCACCCGTCGATAACAACGTTGGCCGAATTTCGATAACTGTAGTAGTGTGGGAGATATGGTGGTTGAAAGTGGCCGATCAAGGATATTTTCGTATTTCGACCAAAGACATGTGTGTCCGTATATTTTACTTTGCTGCCTGAACTACATAGCGCAGATGACTGGCGTTTGTGTGTGGTAATAGCATCTAGTGTCCCATCGTGCACTGTGGTGGTTAGATGTCGGTAGCTGTTAGTCCAAATTCTTTACAAATACGAACTAAGTCGTGGGTACCAGCTAGTTTGATATAAATGATACGGTTCTGATGGTTGCTCTACCTAACCAGACCAACAACTTTATAACACATTTATTACAAACTTGGCGGAAATATACTGTCACAAACAGCGTCTCAAAACTCATTCGTTATAAGACACTGAAAAACGTCTGTGTCGACCATAGCACACGAGTGCGTCTGTCACTACAGTCCTGATCATTTGCTGTTAAATACTCCGTAGTCGAGAATCCCTTCTCGCTGTCGAGCGGGGGCCGGCCACCTACCCAGCTGATCACTCCTCTGTCTGACTTCCTGTTGCCTCCACACACAGCTGAGTGGCTCTGGCGCTGACAATATTTATTACTAAGTCAACGAAACTAAATACTCCGCTCGTGGAACATAAGATACAACATTTTACATAGATTTACATAAATTTTAAATGTACATCTACATCACATGGTCCACTGCGAGAATGGGACCCATTATGTGGTTGTCAAATTAATGAGCTTCCGGAGTTACAAAGGAGGAGAGCCAGATTTGTTTATGGAAATTGCAGCATAACACGAATAGTAACTGATACGATAAATGAGCTGGTATGACAATCAATGTAAGTCAAAGGTGACAGGTGAGAGCACTGGTAGTGTATAAGGCGTAAATTGGTGACTAGCTGACTTCGTTAACATTTAATTCCTCCGAACAATGCGATGGCACTCGTACGCTGAAATATTGATAAATATTTCGACTACAAGAGGTAATTATCCTATAAATGAATACCATATCTGTCTACGTTTAACTTAAATTCCTTGCTTTATCAGATCACGTCAAAATCAAATTTGCCTTATTTTACTCATGGAGCCAAGGGGGTTGAATAATGTTTGAATCCCCAACATGCAGTTTTTGCGAGAATCCAGTACAGCGAAAAATGGATATTAATTCCCCAGAACTTTTAATTTATCACCTTTCGATATCCCATCACAATGAAACATGTGCCGTTTTACGTCTTGCACCATGGGCAGTACATTTTATGAATCCCCAAAAAGATTCAATCCTAGACTTTAAGTGGTCCTCGTTCATCAAAACCAGTATGTGCTCACGTTTATCTTAAAATTTTTAGCTTCACTTCAAAATGTAACATACCCTGGTTTACCCCGGGGCCTTGGACTATCCTTCATTCAAAAACTCTATGAAGATCCAGTCAGTATGTTTTCCGTGAATTGCTTTAAGCCTAACATGGATACCAATTCTCTAGACTCATGCGTTAATCTTATTGCATTGGATGTAACATCAAAATTAAACGTACCCTATTTTACCCCCGGGACTAGGGGCTATGTTTCATTTAAAACCCAATCAAAATACGACAAGTAGTTTTTAAAAGCGGAAATGGCCACCGTACCCTCCAGAACCTCATTCGGGAGAGTGCAACCAACCTTCGGATTGAGTACCAAGCTTAGCTTAGCTTTGATGAATATTGGTAAAACACTTGAGGGTAGTAGGGGAAGTTCGTATAGTCTCAGACACTTAAAATTAATTGCAAATAAAAATAAAAGAAACACATTTTCTGTCTTGATTTTAGTCTAAACTGGGAATTTCTGCAGTCATATTGATTAGAAGTTAGTAATCATAACTTTCTTTGAACGGATTGAATTGAAAACGTTTTCGCCTTATTTTTTTGGCAAAACAAAGTGGTCGAGTAGGATCGGACACAGTAATAAATGGTGGCCTAACCGTTTTGTGGCTTTAAAAAAATCACAATAATAATGGACATCTGAAGAATCTATATATATCTTCATGGGCCCCGTCTACTTCAAATATTTCTCCACGTTCGATGCATCCGGTCTGTTTTACTTGATTTACTTCTGAAAGACTTTGAATACTTTTTTTAGATTCAACGTCTTTATAGAGCCAGTACCTTTTTATTTTTTTGCTTCACCGTTTTTAATACCTTTACTTTTTGCCCGTCTTCTCCACATGTTTTAAATGGTGAAGATGTAAAAAATCTCGTCGCTTTGGATTTTTCGAGCCCGCGTTACTATGCGTTTATTTGACACATCATATTCAATAATCTTCAACAATTTTTGACAGGAGAAACGAAAAACTTCTGCCACTAGTGTGGAACTCACTCGGCGCCCAAACCGCAGCTCTGTTGCATTTGGTTTTACACTACAACTAAGGCGCATATTTGCAATGAGGTTTACCGACGCAGAGTAGTTGGTTTGTTAGAACTTTAAATCTCTGAGGTTACTCAACCTTCCCCAAAGTATCAGATATGAGATGGCCGTGATCACAGGATATAACTTGATTTCCGGCATAAGGCAGTAGAAAAGTTTTCTTTCGATAGCAAGGCAGTCTGAAACTGGAATAAACAGTCAAGGGAAATACTTAACAAGCTACCTGGAATACTAAAAGGTATGAGATTAAAGGAGGTACAGGGCAAAGGTTGATGGGTGCCCTCAAATAATTTAAGATAGAAAAAAAATATAATGAAACGTGAAATTAGATGTTTGGGAAAATTACCGGCGGGTCGAGTACTCCATCGCAATTAAAATTAAATTAAATGAGGAACCATGATCACGTGCACGTCTGATCTGGGCGGATGGCGCCCAAAGCAAATTGCGTTCAGGTGTAGCTGTACGGGGCCTTTGTGGAGTAAAGAGGATCAGGACATTGTTAATGGAGATAGATGGGTGATTACAGCCATTTCCCTTTTCTTGTTGCTGGCATTTTTACGGGAACCTGCCCCCACTACTACACTCCCAATTATTTTTATTGTTAATCTAATTGTCATAATTTTTTTTTACTGTCGTTACTTCGTGTGTTTACAGTGAGAAGAAATCAAAAGATCAGGAATAATACAACTTTGTTTGGGTACTTTGTGCTATTCTATCTTCGTTTGCGAAGATCTACAGGTAATTTAGTTAGGTCACCATGTGATTTTAACTTTCACCAAAGTATGTAAATTAATCACTAATGCTTTTCAATGGCAGGTAGTTTCTGGAATGGTAATAGCTCCAATTAGATTTATACTGCAATTTTGTTTACGTCGAAATTCTCAGAAAAACACAGAGGAACAAAGCATCAGACGTCTTCTCGGAGCTTTAAAGCACATCGTCTTTAATAAAATGCGTTGTCTGAAGACTGCGCGCTCACCTCTGTGGTTCGGCAACCTTCGGAGAATTTTTTTTTTTAAATGGCATTCGGCCATGTTAGCCATTCAGCCAGCTCAATGTGTTTTTTTCGTTTTTACAGTGTATAGATTTGAACCAAGTGTGATTGTTTTCTCTCTTTTGTAAGGACGACACAAGACGAACACAACACTTAATTAAAACCACCCATGCCCTAGGCCGGACTCGAACCGGTGACCCCTGCAACGCGATTCAAGCACGCTACCCCTACGCTGCCGGGGTCGGCTTCGGAGAATTTCGACAATGCCCGAAGTGTTAGTTATACTGCCAGCCACCACAGCGCTGCTTGGCTAATCGGCACAAACTGTACTCACTTTATTTGACTTATTCTGTTACAAATAAGTGTAAATTTGAAATAATTGATTGAATTTTATTTTTCTTGTACGTATAGTGTTAAAGGAAAGTTTAATTACGATGCAAGATTAAAGGTAGTTGTCTGTTGTCGAAGTAAATGCACAAACATGCGAAGAGCAGGGATTTAAAAAAAAAAAAAAAAAAAAAAAACACGAGGTAATACGTTTTAAAGTTACAATTGTACGTTCGTTTAAATTTACGTGTTGCTTTTGGTTTATTTGCGACAACTGGATGCGGAAAGTCATGTAAGGAGAAAGGTGATCGATGATTATGCTATGTTATCTGTATCAGTTAAAAGGACTAGGTTAAAACATAACCAAATAATTTTTTTGGCAGAAGATAAAAAACAATGAAGTTTATTAAAAAAAACTCAGTAAAGTTTACACGAAACGTACGTAATCGAAAAATGTATCTGTCAAATAAATAACAGTTATCCGTTTTTTAAAATACACTTCCATTTAAAGTAAAATGCATTGATTTATAAAAATCCTATCCAAATAATCAGATAATGTAACCAGAGGGAGGTACTCATATCACTAAAAAATATCATTAAAATTATTGTTATTAATTTTTTCCTACAACCTTTTCTAGTTTAAATTCCTACTACCATCATAATCGTTTTAAACGAGCGTTAAAACTAGTTCCCAATATTCGCCAAATAATTCAGAAGAAACTGACGCCCAATCTATGTGGCAATTCTGTGGCGCTTTCGAAAGGAGTATTGCAAGCAGTCACAAATCGAGCGGCCCTCCTCTGTACTTTTGCTAACGCATCAATGAAGTGACATAGAGTCGTGCTATAACTGTTTCGAGCAAGGTCGTCAGCTTGCGAACTCAAGAGCTTAAATAGGCAGCATGAAATTTTCGAGAGATCTTCAGAAGCGCCGCCGACACTTCTGGAACGCTAACAATTGCTACAACAATAGAAATCATACGAAAATATAAGACGTATACACAGCTACTAGAAATCAAGAAGAAACATTTTTAAATGACATTAGCACATATTCACAACCATATAAACATCAAATCGAAAAAATTGAAAAAATTAAATGCTAATAAACTTTTTAAAAACATTATAGCTCACTCAACATCCTTAATTACAACAGTTTATATAACAGTATAATTTAATTTAATTGCGATGGAGCGCACGCATCGGTGGCAATTTCCCTACGCACCAGCTTTGTACCCACCTAGTTTTGTACTCTACAAATTCCAACTTATTTCAGCGTTTTTGGTAAATTATTCATCAATTCTCTCGATAACTTATTCCAATCCCTGACCCCTTACCTACGAAAGATAATTTTCCCACATCCTTGTGCCTGAAATCTAGTGCCAGCTAGTGGTCATGGTCATCTTTTCCCTACCATGCATTACTCTTTAATTCTTCCACCAATATCGTTTCTTGCCTCATCACCAATAAATGCCTTGTACACTTCGCATGACTCTCTTCAACCTCCTCCCGTCTTCCAATGAATCCTATTCAAGCTCTTTTATCATATCCCTTTCTGGTTGTGTTCTGCAGTAATTTGCAGAGACAATTTTAGCAGGCCTTCTTTTCACCCTCTCCAACTCCTGTATTTGATACTCAAAATGTGGTTCCATACTACACTACCATATTCAAGCAATGATCTGACCAGAATTTGTAACCCATGATCCCTTATTTCTCTCGTACATTCCCTCATCACTCTCTCTAACAAGTGAAGAGCCTTTTTCCTACTACCTGTCCTATGTTTTCTTGTATGTTTGATATTTCCAACAACCCTGGTGGGATGTTGCTGAGCACCGGCAGCCATTGGATAGGTGAGGTAGAAGCGTTCCATTAATGATGCGCATTGTTTGGGGAAGCTGAATGTCCACCAGCTGGGTGTGAGAGCTATTAAGCCACTCGCTGGAGCAGTATTCAGCTGCAGGGTAAACCAAGGCCAAGGCTGTTGTCCTAAGTGTTTTCGCATCAGCTGCCCATGAACTTCCTGCCAGCCACCGAAACAAATTGTTCCTACTTTTAAAGCTTGGCAGCTGTAATCTCAAGATGCCGTTTTTAAGGACCTGTCTAATGTGACGCCCGGTATTTCGGGGTACTGCTGTACTTCAGCATCTGGTCTCTGAACAATATATTTGGCTGGTAGTTCATTTCTTTGTTGCTAAGATGGAAAGTAGCTATTTCTGTTTGCTGCGGATTAGGTTGACGACGTCACCTTCGAAAGTAGGAATCCAATTCTTGAAGGTCATGAGTCAAGATTTCTTCAGCCTCCACGAAGTTAGTTCTTTGCACTGTAAGGTTGCTGATACAAATTTGCGAGAGACAGTGTGTGGCAGGTCATAAGTATAAAAGTTAGAAAGTATGTGGGGGAGAACCGAGCCTTGTGGTAGGCCATCATTTAGCTTCTGAAATCTGATGAACTCAGTGTGCACCTGGAACAGGCAGTTACTTAATATGATTTTCAATACAGAAATTATCTTTTTGCAAGGAAATGCTTTGATCAATTTGAGAAAGAGACCTTCTCTCCAAACTGTACAGTTTGCTGCCGAAACATCTAGGAATACAGATACGATCTTCATTTTTTTTCTGATATCCTACTTTCAAGTAGGTTATAAAAGACAGGTGCAGCTATTCTGTTCAAAATAGTCCTTACGAAAGGGTAACAGAACTGATACAGAGATCTGACTGAGATTGTGTGGCAGACAGACGACGTAGGTATCGCTTAAATTTAATAGCAAACATGCAAACAATGCCTTTCATTTACGAGTCGGAAGAAATTATTCGTACACCAGCTTGATTGGGTTGCAATAACAGGAGAGATAAGACAATGTAAATTAGGTGCCGCACTGATCTTATATAATAATAATATTTAATTAAATTGCAGTGGAGCGGAACCCATCTTCTCACTTACCTGCACCCAGCTACATTTGCCCTCTACAAATTTTAGCTTTAAATTCTTTCAACGTTTTTAGTAAATTATTCATCATTGCTCTTGGTAACTTGTTTCAATTCCTGACACTTTTACCCAAAAAAGAGACTCTTCTCACACCCTTGTGCCTTAAATCGAGTGCCAGCTTGTGATCATGGTCACCTTTTCTTTTCCATGCATTACTTTTAATTCTTACACCAATATCTTTCCACGGCTCATCACCAATATACGCCCTGTACACTCCCATGACCCTCTTCACCCTCCTCCTGTCTTCCAATGAGTCCCATTCCAGCTCTTTTATCATATCTGTTACTGACTGCATTCTGTGGTAATTTCCAGGAACAAATCTAGCAGCCCTTTTCTTGCACCTTCTTCAATTCCAGTATTTGATACGCAAAATGTGGGTTCCATACCACACTACCATATTCAAGCAATAGTCTGACCAAATTCCTTTACTTCTCTCTTACATCCCATCATCACCCTCTGCCACCCACAGTTTTGTGAATTGCAGAGTATATATGTAGATGTAGATCACTCTCTCCATCAAGTGCAGAATTTTTAAACCTTTTCCTACTACCTGACCAATGTGTCTTGCCCAGTTAAGCTTGTTATCAAATATAGTGTCAAGATATTTACATTTCAAGTCATCAGCAAGCAATTTTTTCCCCATCTTATAATCGTAATCAACCATTAGTTTTTTATTTGTGTATCTAATAAGCTGATTCTTCTTTACATTTATCTTCATCATGTCCTGTCCAGATCACCCTGTTCGTGTTTACAGTCCTCTACCGTTTTGAACCTTTTATATACCAATATATCATCTGCAAACAATCTAATTTCTGCTAGTAAACAATTAATACAATTATTCATTAGAATAATGAACAGCAATGGTCCCAATACGCTACCCTGTGGGACTCCCATTTTTACTTCCACTTCATTTGATACTGCATTTCCTACCCTAACTTTCTGTTTTCTATCTCTTAAAAATTCTTTTACCCAGTAAATCACTTTCTCATCCAGTCCAATAGTTTTTATCTTATTAACTACCATTTTATGACTCTCTCTGTCAAAAAGGCTTTTGAATGATATAGTGCCACAATATCAATTTAGACTCCCTTTTCCATTTCATCTGAAATATCTTGCGTATATCCCACCAACTGCATTAATATCCTGGCCTAAAGCCATGTTGCCTACTTAGAAACCACTTACGCTCCTCACATATATTTCTGATGTGGTTGCATACTAATATCTCCATTAATTTACCTACCACTGATGTCAAACTGATTGGCCTGTAATTTCCGATTCTATTTCTCACCCCTCCTTTATGTACCGGCACTACTATCGCACTTTTCCTTACCTATGGTAAGCAACAAATATCCAGACTCAATTTAAATAATATTTCAAGATAAGATACAATGTCACATCCGGCTATCTTTAAGATATCTGTAGTAATATTATCTACACCAGTCCCTTTACATTTTTTCGGCTTTACTTATTTCCTTCATGATATACTCAGGATGAATTTCAAATTTTTCGGTCTGTTCTTTTCTAATCGTGTTGCTAAGCTCGTTCTCCGAGTTAGTCTCTATTCATTGTCCCTAATGCTCTCACTAAACCAGTTACTTAAAATCTCTGCCTTTTTCAAATGCTCAGTAACTTCTTCTCCATCCTTATCTATAAGCGTCTCAACACCCTCCTTACCCCTCAGTTTTCTAACATACCCATAGAAATTTCTAGATGCATCATTCAATGGTTCCCCTGCACTGACAATACTCTTCATAAACCCATCTGTAGCCACCTTCTTAGTTATTATTAAGTCCTTGTTTAGTTGTTTTAAATATTCCCGACTACCCTGCTGTCTCTTAACACTTTTATGTTCTCTTCTTACAAATCTCTTTAACCTTCTCATCCCCTTTATAGTACACAGGTTCTCTACTTCTCTTTATTTCTGTTTTGGAATAAATTTTTCTTCACCCTTTCTTATTATCTCCTTGAACTCTTCCCACTTTGACTCTACTGCACTTGTGCCTTTCTTCAATTTGCTAAAACATTCTCCGAAATATCTCTTCAAATTCTAAATTTGTGTTTTTTTAATAATTGTACATATTTCCCCCTTCAATTATGGCTGCGTGCAGGGATTGGAATGCACAGACTTAGGTTTGCTGCAAAGAATCGTCTTCTACCTACGCTTTTGTGGATTGCAGTGAATAGATGCAGATGTAGAACCAGGAATAACTGTTATTCCGTTCTGGAACCCAGGTCGAGCAAAGGCACAACATAGCATCCTTCTAACAACTGGAAACACGCGTTGTACCAAAGCTGCCCAGTTCACAAATACGGGCGCGAAATTCAGTACTGAATATTTTGGCGCGTACTGTAATTAACATAATGATCTCAAATAATTAGCCGTGTAGTTTGAACAGATGTTTACATTCGCAAATAGGGAATAGTTAATTAATGAATTGAACACAGTAAATCTATTTACATGGCACCCAATAACAGCAACAGTGTTTAACTGGTCTTCTGTAAAATAGTCACGTAAATAGTGACATATCAGACTACAACTTCAGAGTATTGATTAATACCAACCAAACACTAATTGATTATATGGAACTGTGGTTTTTTCTCCTAATACTGTAGATCAATGGGTGCACTGAAAACTAATTATGACGCCACGGTTATAGGCAAGCTCTTAGTCGCCGTATCGAATCTCGCTGCTATTTATTTATTCAAATGTGATTTCCACAATGGCTGCTTCAGTTATTAGGAGTATCCGAGATTATTATTATTATTATTTTACCAATAATATTTTTGTATAAAAAATTCAAAATGATTGCACTCCGACTTCAAATATTGTATACAAAGAGAAACTGTAGATTAAAACACGTTTAGATAATAAACACATAAGAACATCTCAAAGAGGAACTGAGCGCATGCTGTCAGGATTGCTTTTCGTTCTCCGTTATGGGGACATACGAAAATAATAATAAATAATAACAAACACACTTTGCTATTTTATCTGTAGCCTACACTTCGCCGAGTATTTTTTCAACAACCTAGCAAAGAATTGAGCCATTTTCTTTTTCACTGGAGAATGAGGCCCTAAACCCTCTCATTGGTTCCCTTGCAATACATATTTGTGAACAAAATCTATCTGTGATTGACAGTATCTTTGGAAGTTTTTTAGAATGTTCGTAAATACCACAAGAGTCGTAACACAGCGTAGCATAAGAAAATTGCTATCACTATGTCACAAAACTGTGCCTCGTAAACGGCTGGTTTGCTTGAGGGAGGATCTCACATACGGCGTGCACGATTACTCGCGAAACTGAGGGACGACACGGGTTCGAATCCCCGCCGGGGCGTCCAGAGTTTGGATTTCCATGGTTTCCCCAAATCACTCCAGGCGAATGCTGGTATTATTCCTTGAAAAGCCCATTGCTGAATTATTTCTCGTTCCTTAAACCCAGTCTTCTAATGCGCCAAATGCCCCAGTCATTTATGAGGCTTGGGGTCAGAAGAAAGAAACCTTTGACTTTGCAGAGGTATGTAAACCAACACTTCGATTCTGCATGTTAACTACGGAGAATTGGTACTACGTTTTAAAATACAGAGCTAGATTTGCTTTCAATGACATCTGGGTAAAGGATTTGTGGAAATTAGATATAGAAACGAAAGCCTTCGGTTTTTCGAGGCAGGCGCGTTACTATTTCACATATCTATCATATATTTCCCCCAATCCACCTCCTGAGTCTTAAAAGATTTAAATGAATTTAACACATATACACTGATGCAATAGTCTCAATGAAATATGGGTAAAGGTTATGTTGAAATTAAGCTTAGTGCCGCGGGTGTTCAGTTTTTCTAGGAAGGCGTTTTAGTATTTCACAAATCTGTCTTGTATTTTTTCAATCCACCTCATGAGCTAAAAAAGGTATAAATCAATTCACCTCATATACAATGATGCAATAGCCTCAAAAGATTTCAGTTCAAGGATAATTTTCGTGCTTGTGATGAATTAAGTACGAACACTGAGATAAATCTAAAAAAAATATATGGCACAATCTGGTTTATATTTGAAAATGAAACGTTTGGAGAAACGATACACCGGGTATCATAAAAAGTAATGAGAGTGAAATCTGGTAAAGAAACGTTTCCACTTTGAGTTCCTCTAATGGTTCCGCGTCCACAAATCGTACCTCCTACATTGCCGGAGTTCAGAGGAACGTAGACACTGATTTGATTGCTCGCACGGCGGAAAAATCTGTGGAGGAAATTCGATGGGCCGTAGGGAGCGTACGAGGCCAAAGTCAAACGCTACTTTTCCGGACTTTCCTCAGAGGAAGGAAGTCGGCGCACAAAGCAGGCGCTCCCCTCCAGAGGCGAGGCAAAGGGCTGAGCCCTCCCGTCACAATGGGCCGACGGATACGCGGGCCCACCAGCCAAATTGGTGCCAGCAGGATTTTACGTCTGGCTCGGCCACCCCTTTCAGTCTCCGCACAGACCCCACCACATAAAGGACGCCTTGCACGCCATCTGTCCCAGGGTCTGTAGCAGCATATTGATGCGTAAAAGCAAACAGTTTCGTTTTGTCGACAGTGGTAATGAAACTTCAACTCAGTTCTCGAAAGTTACTACTGTATTGCTTCATTTGAAATCTTTGTGTAACTCGGTGCTCATTTCCTTCCTTTAAACTCTACCTGATACTCTCCAATAGTAATACGTCGATATTTAAGAATAATATTTGTAATACGATATATCGACATTGAAATTTGGATATCGGCAACTATATATTTTTTAAAAGAAGTTATTATTTTCCGTCTTCCTCGTAGATCCTGCTTCTTTAATTTTTTCTTGGGCGAGGAGGGGAGAACAAAATGATTACCTGTGTTGCACACGCAAAAAATTTAATCCCAGATTTTAGTTTAAAATCTGGATGATCGAATAAATTCTGTTGAACATATTCTGAACACCCAGTGTTTCTGAACAATTAAGATTTGGGCAACAAGCAAAAGGAAAATAAATAGAAAACCATTGGAATTATGGTGTGGAAGTAACGAAAAGAATTTTAAAATTGATCTTCGACTGGCGCAAAAAGCATTAATTGTAAGGTCTAATCATAATATAGTAGACATGGTAGCTACCATAGAGTTTAATATTTTGCGCGATTTGGTTCCGTAGTAACAGAAGAATTGAGCGCCAAAAAATGCTACAGCCAAAACCTTAAAAGCAAGGAGTATATTTAAATACAGTTGTTGTTAAATATTGATACACATAATAGCACATTTTTATTAATAACTAGCCTCTAACGTCGTCAAAAATGACGGGGGAAAGGAATGTTCAATTGATTGCGATTGAATAAATAAATAGGATTGTTGATATGTAATGCTCATAACGCTTATTTTTTAATTTATAGTTATTTTGGTTGTAGTTTACACAGCGATACAGATGGAACTTCTATTAAATTAAGTTGTCAGAATTAGGGAACCAATGAAATAAGTCAGGAATCCAAAACCTTATGCTATAGCGTATGATATTTGTTTTATTCCTGGACCAGGTCTCACTTAGCACAATAAATACGGAACTACTTCGATCCCTACGAAATAATAACTTCAGTAGCTCGGCGTTTAGGAGAGCAGATTAAATTATTTATGAAATTAAAATCATTGTGATTTATTCTGTAAAAAATTGTGTCAGTTGTTACTCTGGTCCTGTCTGCATTTCGACATAACCACAACTTCTACTAATATTGCTGTTCAAAATTCGTCACTTCTATTACCCGTGTACGAATACATTCACTGTATTATAATCTAAATTTGTTCCACTGGAAATATTTACATATGTCTGATATAGGGACATCAGTAATAAAAGCAACTAATAACTAATACATTAATTTAAACGCAGTAGATACTTTTGTATTTCAGTGTTTAGGAAATCATTTCTTCCAGTATATTATAACAGTGGCTTCAAATATCTACATGGAATATAATTATCTTGTAAGCCCATCAAAAATGACTTGTTGAACGCAGTATTTTAACAATTCATTTCTTCGCTAATTACGTATAATTTTCATCAAACAAAGCTCGTAATCTTGAAAATCGGGTAATGTTGACATTTCTTACCTGTGTCGTTGTACCGAAAGAACAAGCTCATTTACTAGTGAATGCTCAGAAAATTAGAACTGTTATTAAATAACGCGCATAACCTGGAACATCTCCGGTCGTTGTTGGTTGGGAAGCGAAGGCGGGAAAAGTGACGTCAGAGTGTGACAGACATCGCTACATCGTGAACAAGAATAGCGTTTAATAGATTGCTGAAAGCACAGTGACTTGATGTTTCCATTCTATAGTCATTTGAGTTGACTAATAAATGTAGTTAGTTAATGAACTGTGTAGCTCAGTTCTGAAATGACGTATCTGGCTGCACGGGATTGCACCCAACAAGTAAGAATCAACGGTGGCATTGCTTACCCCTTTTTTTCGAGGCGATTCTGACCATATTTATTTCTTAGTGATTTTTAAAATAGAAATCTTGAGACATTTAATAGTTTAACATAAATAACATCAGTGACTACATTTTAATGATGATGTGGCGAAAAGTTGGATGAGAATTGATTTTAGGACTGTAATTGTTCTTTGTACGTATTATGTACCAGTAACCCTTGCTGTATTGGTAATAGTTTGAGACTATTACTCCTTAGAAGAATTGAGTATTACTGAGCTGCAATGTTTAGAAAGTGCCTGCGATGTTAGGTATGTGAAAAGTGTTCTGGTGTCTTCGTCGCAGTGTTCTTGTAAAATGGAGAGGGCTATTATGTGGGGAGGATATAAATACTTTTGCTTGGGGAGGATATGATTTACAAGTTTCGTAGTGAGTAAAGTAAGCACATCGGGGCGGTTTACGAGAAGGCGTCGACCATATTATTTTTGTCTGAGAAAAAATAGTCTGGTCCGGAGAAGTTCTAATTTAGATATTAAGTAAACCATAACAGAAGGAATGGAGTGATCGAGGCGTAGGATGTTACGAGGATACGGCGTTCACGAGATTCGAGATGCTTAATTTTGGAGGGGGTTAGGAGAGAGGAATAGGGGCGTCATACTCCAAGATGGGGCGGACAATCATTTTTTAGAGAGTAAAGTGGGTTGGGAGCTGAAGGAAAGTTTCGGACGGATGCATTTATGAGGTTAGTACGGGATAATAGTTTCTGTGTCAGGGATTTGTAATGCTGACAAAAGTTCAGAATTCTTTCAAGATATATGCCTAAAGATTTTGCAAATGGGGATACTGTGATTTTGGTATTCCAGATTTTAACTGTTAAACTCGATTCGGATTGGCAGAGAGTGAAGGTCTCTTGTTTATGTTGAAATAAAACTGATAGAGTTTTTGAGGGGTTACGTTTAATCCGCCACTTTTGAAAATAAGATTGAAGTGATGTTAGGTATCTATTGGCGCGGTGGTTAAAGAGTAATGTATTATGATGTGAGCCCAAGTAAGCGGTGTCGTCTGAATACAGTGCTATAGATTCAGATAGGGAGGTGTATGGATATAAGTAGTGTAAAGTATGTAAAAATCAAGGATAGGAGAGAGCACGGCGCCCTGCGGAACGCCGGCCTGAGCAGTGAAAGAGGAAGCAAGAGTATCATGAATTTTGATCCTTACCGAAAACTTTATAGGTAGTTCATAAACAAGAAAGACTTCTTCCTTTCAAGATTTAGTATAATAACTGCAAAATGAAGGAGATGATAGGAATCAATTACAACTTACACTTACTTTTGGTTTTTTTTTTTTTTTTTTTTTTATTTACAATTTCATTCCTCCCAGCAGAGGGCTGGGAGGCGGGCTGCTGGAGAGTCATAGGGGACTCTTTTCAGCCAATCTACTACTACGGGGAGGGAAGGGGGATGGAAGGTCGGCCGTGGCCTTGTAGGGAACCATCCCAGCATTCGCCTAAGTGTCTGAGGGAAACCACGGAAAACCTCAGACAGGATGGCCGAACCGAGTTTAACCCCGGTCCTCCCGAATGATAGGTAGGAGGCCAATATTGGCCTCCTCCCATCTCGGTGTTACTTTACTTGCTTTTCTTTATATCTTACGATGCGCAAACTTCGACTGCGAGAAATAACTACTCAGTCTGGAAATCACGGAAAGTATACAACTTGGATTTTTTTATTATTATTATTATTTCTCCGCGTTGGTTAAAAATAGGTGCTGGAGGGTGCATTGCACCAATCCTAACTTGTAACCATTTGTGCATAGAAAGGGATGCACGGGTTAACGTTCTGGCCTCGCATTCGGGAGGACGCCGGTTCGAATCCCCGTCCGGGCATCCAGATTTGGGTTTTCCATGGTTTCCCCAAATCATTTCAGGTGAAAGCCGGGATGCTTCGTTTAAAAGTCTATGGCCGAATTACTTCCCGTTCCTTTCCCCATTCCTATCCAGGCCCTAATGACATCGACGTCGACGAGGCGTAAAGCCATAAGTAAAAAAAAAGTGATATTTCAGGAGGGCTACTTTGAGGAACCATTCCGGCATTCGCCTGTAGCGATCTGAGAAAATCATGGAAACTCCAGATCAGAAAGGCCGAAGTGATCTATAGATACCTACCCTTATCGGAATCTGAGTTCTCTCGCTCAATTACTTCTTTCCATTCCACTCCATAATCGCTCATGAAAAAAAGAATATGGAAATTAATCGGTTCTGGCCTGATTTCTCTTATCTTATTTTATCGGCCATTCCTAGATAAGCATGTAGCTACATGTGATTGCAGTCATCCTGAAATAGGTCAGTTGTGAATTTTGCCGAGAGCCATGCAGTCGGTGTTCCAGGTCTTCCAAACCCAACACACTCAACATCGCACTTACGCTTTAACTCGACCTATATACAGGGTGTTACAAAAAGGTGCGGACGGACGTTGGAAGAATACGCGAGTGCGAGTGTGAGTTCGCGCTTCTGCTGGAAGAGTTTTTCCAGTCCGTATCTGCAAGGAGCAGGTTCGTCGCCAGACTGCGTCGACATCTTCCCGTCCTAGCTGCTTGAGGGGTCACTCTACGTCTGTGCTGCGTCGAACGTGAGGCGAACACGACGCCACCCGTGAGCTGATCAGACCACTTCCCGCAGTCGTGTCGTAAGAAGTCCCACCACGGACCTGCCCGCAGCTGCCGTCACAGGAGCAACAAACGGTATTGTGTGTGTTGAGTGCATTCACCTACCGCGACCACTAGCCCAGTAACGACCCTGATGAACAACAATGTATGCCGGACAGTTTACAATAACAAATCACATCTCTGAATCACGTCTAACTAATAAATACATCCACATGAGTGATCTAATAAATAGTAATTTTAAATTGGTGCCTTGATGATCATTTCATTTAAACAATTCACATCCCTCATGATAAATATTAATAATTGATAGGTTTTTAATAAATTTAAAGTAATTAAACATTTTTCTGATGTCGCAATTAGCGAGACACTTCATTTGGCGCTTATCACGTGGGGCCCGATAATTATAATTACCGATAGTTAATAATTAAGGCAATACAGTTGAGATTTAATAATTGATATTTCAAGTAATTTAATCATTCCTATTTTCAAAATTTTACACCAAACATTAATTGGGTGAAGAACACTGTCATGTTAATAATTTCAGATGGCATATCCGGTGATATCGTCCCGTACGAGTCATACGCGTGTTCGTGAGGACAGTGCCAACCCTAAACAACCAAATTTGGGGATGGTAATGGCTTTCGTAAAAGAGTTAAATTTAACAGTGTGATCTCAAGGGGAGGAATTGAACAGCAAGCTCACTGAGACACAAACTGAGCTCCGCAAAATCATTACGCAAGAAACTGGTAATTTCACTGAGTCAATTAAGAAAGAAATTAGGCAAACACAACACACAATCCTTACACTGGAATCGGAGGCTGAAAACAATGAAGCTAATTTGCCAGAGAAGGTTTTGGTAGGTGAACACGAGAAATTAGAAATTTCCATTCCAGTCACAATTGAGGCTCTTGATAAAGTCAAAACAGGTTGCCAGAACACCCCTGAAGTTAAAACTGACATTTATACATGCGCTGAAAGTAAGAGAGGTTCTAATCATAGAACTTCCTACGCAGTTTTCTCTGAGCATAATCAGAATCAAACCCCACTAGCAGCAACCTCCAAACCTCGTCGGACAATAAGCCGTCAACGGTTTGGGACGTCAGTTTTTGGTTGGGAAAGGAGAGATTGGTATTACATTTTGCAGATCGAGACAGAGCAGCTATTACCTGATTTGATCATTCACACAAGCAGCGGAAAATCACTCCTGCTCGTGGATGGATAAATTCCATTCCGAACTTAGGCTGCCGCGCGAATGTGTGTTCAGTCGAGTGTGACAGTTATAATAAATATTATATAAATATTATCAATGTTCAGGGATTCCTATTGCATATCGAAACATTCGTCCCATGGTGAAATGTGGCCTCTCATTTGTATACATGAGGTACCATTGTGCACTGAAAGGAAAGCTCAAATATTTCCATTGTTTGCACGGAAATTATTGCAAGATTACCACAATCGTAATCTGTGAGAATATATCAAAAGAATCTGTAGTTAAGATATACCGGGAAGATGAAAACAATTGCTAAAAGTTAAAATGAGACTTTGGTACGAATGAAATGAAGACGGAATTGCCATGTATAGGTCACGTGAGTTTGTGTTTCAAAACCACATTCTGTACATAATAATATATTTTGTTAATGCTATCTTACTTAGAGATGTGGTACGGTAAATCTTGTATTGTATCCTCCTCAGAAGGATAACTTAAATCAAAATTAATGTAATCATTTAATGGTGACATCAGAGTAAGAACCCTGAGTATGTTAAAAGCTAGAAGCAAGGTGTGTTGTTTGTGTCTGAAGTCACACGAATATTATTGCATTTAGTGGTTAAACGGATAGTTTTGGTCGATATTTGAGAGATGCGTTAGCTGCAGATAGGTTTCCTCTTGAATTAAGATGTATGAGTCGTCGAAAAGGTTCGGCGGGATTGCAGGGCAAACTGCACTAGTACCGTCAGTCAAACTTCAGCTTACAGTGCCACCAGGACCTACAGTAAATGGCAAAATAAGTTCATAAGAATTCCTGGAAATAGATTACTGATAGAATCTGGCCTAGCTGCGTAAGTTTCGTTGAAATGGCGGACAGGTGAAAGGAAAATGCTCCCGTGAGAGTAAAAGTTTCTACAAAAATGTGTCAGAGCGAAATGGAGCCGCTGAAATTAAAATGATAGTTAAGGAAACCCTCATAGCTAACCGTCGACTCAAGACATTCTTTCCCAATACCTCGTTTTATGCCCCAAGGTGGCTTGAAATGTTAACTATCGATAACGGAGATAGAAATAAAAATTACATGCTTCCAACTTTGCACCATGCTATCAGTTTCATCGATAGACGAGGAATAAGGAACCATACTAGATGTATCATGTTGCCAGTCCAACGGTGTTGAAGTAAAACCTAACTGATCCACATCCTGTAAATAATTATTATCCTCTAGAAATAGAATTACACTAGTGCATGAGTAAGTAGCATAGATAAATTCCTTTAACAAGTTCTCTAATTATTTTGTAGACTAACAGTAGAATTAGTATGAGTAATTGAGTGTGTGAATCTGAGCCACTGATACTGGCGACTCACAGGGTGCTGGACTGAAATTAGATCACCTTGCCAAACCCAGTCAATTTAATATCACCTTCTGTGATAGCAGATTTGCAACAAGGCACGAGCTATAATTAATTTCAAAATGTTAATGGGGATGTGAGATGGCACACTTCACGAGTTGCTCTAAGATTGTAAATAGTAAATTAAGTTACGTAATTCAGAGATGTTGATGCGAGATCCATTGTGTGAACGTGAGGCAAGTGCAAAGTGGTGAAAATATGTTCAGTGACTGTGAAATAAGAAATTTAAAAATTTTATAGACGTAAATTTTTAAATTTTCCGGGGAAAGTGGGCTATGTACATACGTGTGAAGTTGTAGCAACCTATGTTTGCCAACGGATTTGTGAGGCTGCAGCTAGATGCAGACAGGTAGCTGTCGCCCACAGGAATGTGGCAACCCCTCGTATTTCCCCGAATCCGCTGGACCGCTAGGGAAGGGGTGGCGGAGTCGCATGGAGGACTCGGGTGTGCACCTCGTGGCGGTACGCACGGACGTTGGAAGAATACGTGAGTGCGAGTGTGAGTTCGCGCTTCTGCTGGAAGAATTTTTCCAGTCCGTATCTGCAAGGAGCAGGTTCGTCGCCAGACTGCGTCGACATCTTCCCGTCCTAGCTGCTAGAGGGGTCACTCTACGTCTGTGCTGCGTCGAACGTGAGGCGAACACGACGCCACCCGTGAGCTGATCAGACCACTTCCCGCAATCGAGTCGTAAGAAGCCCCACCACGGACCTGCCCGCAGCTGCCGTCACAGGAGCAACAAACGGTATTGTGTGTGTTGAGTGCATTCACCTACCGCGTCCACTAGCCCAGTAACGACCCTGATGAACAACAATGTATGCCGGACAGTTTACAATTACAAATCACGTCTAACTAATTAATACATCCACATGAGTGATCTAATAAATAGTAATTTTAAATTGGTGCCTTGATGATCATTTCATTTAAACAATTCACATCCCTCATGATAAATATTAATAATTGATAAGTTTTTAATAAATTTAAAGTAATTAAACATTTTTCTGATGTCGCAATTAGCGAGACACTTCAATATGTTCATTCCACAACAAATGATTAAGAATTGTTACTCCTAGGTATTTATTGGAATCTACCTTTCTAACGACAGTACCATTAATTTTATATTCAGATCTAAATGGTGGCGCTTTTTTACTAATGTGCATGACCTGGCATCTCTTAGCATTTACCTCCAGCTACCAGTGTTTGCACCAAGCGATTATTTTCATAACAATGACTTGTGACAAAGCGCAGTAATCCTGGGTTTTTATTTCATAAAAAATAATAGCATCGATAGCAAATAGTCTTTTTCTTCCTTTTAATACGTCGCATAAATGGTTAATGTATATGAGGAACAACAGAGGCCCTATCACACTTCCCTGGGGAACCCCGGACCTCACTTCGGTCAGTGATATCCGCTCATCGTCGATAACTACACACGGTGTTCTTCCTGCGAAAAATTATTTTGATGGGACTTCGAATAATGTACATCTCATGATCCTGGCAGTAAAGAGGGGAATGTGTCATTTTGATGAGAAGATGGAAAGCTGAGAAATTTAAGATGAAAGTTCCAAAAATTAGAAACATTTTTTCGAAGAACGCGATTCATACAACAATTAGTTTATCTTTACTTTAATGTATTAGGGCATCTTATTAGTTTTTATTATTTTTCTGCGCTGGCTATGTGATAACTGGATTATAGTCGGTTTAAAAAACGTGCGATACTTCAACACTCCATTTGAACGAAGTTGTCAGCTGTGCCAGTTTGTAAAAACCTTCTGCTCTTTGATGTCCTCTGCCATAGGTTCCAAGAGCAGAAAAGATTATTTAGTTTTGCAATGTCTGTAATTATCGCCCTTTACACGGGAAACGCTCGTGATTACTGCAATTTTTTTAAAAAAAAACGTATATAAGCTGTGATAAAAATCCCTTCATTTTTTCGCTACTTATAATTTTCTTAATCTTTGCTTTCAGTTTCTGTAATACTTCAAATTACCTACACTTATTCCATCAAAAAAAGAGAGATTTTTTTTATATTGTTATGAAAAAGTTTCTAAGGAGACCTAAAATTCAAAATTGAAAAACTTATTTGTTTGATATTCCTGTTTCTTATCTTCTGTCAAAAAAATCTCAGATTATGCTGTGACGTGCTTCTATTAGCTGCTACAGAGATTAGATCATAAACATAAGATGCTATTCTCCTTACATGAGTGTATACATGTAATCGTCGTAAGTAATCAAAAAGCAACATGAACGTCGTATGTACGTATTTCTGTATCGCATTATATTTTTTTATCTCTGCCCATCACATTTTTGTACTGTTACTTCCTCAACAGCTGGCATCACTGTTGTACTTCATTTTATGGGCAAATAAATTCAGATGCAGTTATTTACTTGATGTAGCACTGTAGAAGCAGCCTGTGTAATACATCTGATATCATCGCTCGCCGTAGGTTGCCGCGCTATCGAATAGACGTCCAGTCTCCAGGCAGAACGAGTTTCATTAAAGTGGATTGGTCGGAGCACCTGACGGCTAGCGTATACATTGTCGCAGAGAGCTGCAGAAGAGAACGGTTTTGAAATTGCGAGAAAGTTGAAGAGAGCGTAGATAGGTAACAGATGTATGTAGCTCCACTAATAAAACACATTCGATTCATGGCACAGCAAGCATGAATCTTGTTTAGTTTATTCAACAATCTTTAGACCAGCAATTACACAGTTTGCATAGACACAGTCAATGACAATAAAACTAAAACTTATTTTGATGTAATTTATAACATGGACCGACAAGAGAGCGACAGATTGGACCAGTGAATGCATGCGTTGTATCAGCATTAGAAACGAGGGAAACACTGGAGTTGTTTATGTAACAGTAACGGCGCATCTTGTTGGAAGATCCTTTCAGATAATACTGATTGGAACTTAATTACTTAGATCTTCAGTTAACAGTCCGGCCAATAAGTTAATTTACCTTCCACCAAAGGATAATGATGAACACAGCTTCTAAACTGATTAAATAGTTCAATGACATAACAAGACCGATGATACACTTTTGAACTAGCAGAATCCTCTTAACAAAACACGGATAGGCATCAACTTCGTCCGGAGATACTAAAGCACATTACAAAATTCCAGTGAATGATAGCAATTTAACTATTCTTAAAACGAATCCTGCAACTTCTCAAAAATAATTACCAACACTTGTGAGTCTCGCCATCTCCGCGACTTTAAATGGTCGCTAGAGAAACATCCAGAAGGCAATAAACGTTTCCTTCAGACGTTTCACGAGCGCTAACATTCCAACTGGCAATCAATATCATACTAAAATCATTACAACTTGTATAAAGTCACTAACAATCATTAGGAAACACCTTAAAATAGAAATTAAAGCATTTAAATATAAAACTGACAGCATCAACCACTCCAAATAGCTGAAAATCGTTCTCAAAATACCGTGGCTTATACAAAAGTTATAATTACAAGCATTCAATTAATATTTCGCACATTATGGTATTTCTAATCATATTACTCATCATTTACAGAGCATCCTTCCTTAAGATAACACTCATTCAGATGATAAAATTTACAAATTAATATTAATCAACTTTAATCTCTCTGTACTTAATTACTAGCATTAAAAAACACAGAAGGCTGGGTTTGAGTTCTGTTATAACTCCGTCGGGGAAACCATATAAAACCCAGATTTGGATTCGAACCCGCGTCCTCCCGAATGCGAGGCTTGAGCATGTTAAACGAAATTCCATATTCATGTGAAGAAGATGATTTATCGCTACGCATTGTTAAGCTTTCCAAAAAGCTAAAGAAGCTCCAGAGAATGATAAAGAGATGTGTCTTACTCGCTGTAAGAACATGAATTTTCACCATGTTTTGTCATGTTTCCTAACAAAAAGGTAAGTATTATCCAGAGACTGAAACGAAGATGCGCCTAATTCACGTGAATAACATGAATTTTCGCCACGTAGTGTTACAATACTCTAAACAAAACCAAAGAAGTTCCATAGGCTCTTTAAAAGATGTACCTATTTCACGTGAATGATACAGGAACATTGGAGATTTCATCGCCAATGGCTCATGTCACTCGACCAGATTGATTTGGGCGATGTGAAGAATCTCGTTGGTACAAATCAATTCCAATCGGTGAGGGAAACTGCAGCAGTATTGGACGATTCCCACACATGCGTGTAGAACCATTTGCGCCAGCTGGAACACGTTTCTCGGCTCAATGTTTGGTTGCCGCATAAATTACTCACTAGGGTCAGTCCCATGTCCATCTACAATCCGATACACAAGCGTCGAAAACAATAGTACCCTATTTTATTTGAAGTGTGTGGCTACTGAAAATTAATCGTCTACAATAATACATATAGTAAAAGATCGCGGGGGTAAATCAACAGCATTGTTCGCGCGTTGGTCACCAAGAAGACTATGGTCTCCTTACGGTGGAATCCAGAGTATATCTTCCCATAATGTTTTACCAACACCCAAAAGCATTAACATCTCTCAGTTAAAAAGAAATTCAACAATGCCACAGTAAAAAAAGTGTTGAAAACATTCCGATCACGATGGTGCTTTTTCACCACACGTCATTCACCACCTCACAGAATAATTTTTAATGTTTCTTATTAGGAATTTAGATACAATCAATACAGCCAGCACGTATTGACAGTCACCAGAGCTAATTACTCAAAACATTTAACAAAAGAAGTGAAAGAATACAAAAGCAGTTAGCCACACACAATAAATTACAGGTTCACTCATACATAAAAAAATCCTTATAACTTTACGTTTCGTCTACGTCGAGGTCATTAGGGGGGGGGGAAATGACTGAGAGCAGAGAGCAGAAACGATATCGGCGATTGCCTTTTGAGGGACCCATCCTGGCATTTTCCTGGAATAATTCGGATGGCCGGATGGGTATTCGAGCCCGCACCCTCCCGAATTGGAGGACATAACGTTACAGTTCACCTACCAGTCGCGGAAATAAAATATCCGAAATGTTGTTCGCATCAATGTCTGAAGGATGAAGTCTCTTGGAAACATAATTTCCAATAATCAAGTTGTTTTGAGGTATTGTCGTGGACATTCTAAGATCAGATAGACTATATCATCACAAAGATCAGATAGACTATATCATCGCATTTATAGAGCGAGACGGAACTATTAGTAATCTATCGACAAACATTAGCTCACTTTCAAAAAGAAGACCTGCCTCTTTTATTTAAAAAAAAAAAAATTAGTTTGGTTATATACCATGACGCCATCTAATAAACATTTAATAATAAGATGTGACACAAGAATGAATTTAATTTCAATAGCTATCTTGCTGTCATACAGATGTTTGGTACTTAAATCTTCATGGAATTGTTTTTAATTAAGGCTGCAAGTACCCTGTGCTTTGTTGTTACTGTGCAATAAGGATTAACCCAGATAAATTAATTTAATTTTTAATTTTATTTGATAGTGGAGTTCAAGTTTCGGTAGAGATTTCCCAACAATGCAATTTTTTCTACCCAAGATTTTGCCTTCTACGAATTTTAATTTTAAATTTCCGCCCTTGTCTGAGCAGCCTTGACCTAACCCGGTAGTGCTACCAGGTACACGGGACCTACAGTTTAACATGGAATCCGAACCACGGAAGCGTTCTGGCGTACTTCACATTACACAGCAAACGGAACGAGAGATGGAGGTCGGGTTAAGGTTTCCATGAAAATTCCCACTGAGATATAGATTCGAACCGGGAACCTTTCGTTCCCCAACCAGACACCTTACCCACTGAGTCACCAGACCGCTACAGATACGCTGTTACCATTAGCATGTCGGTGACGCGACCTCATAAGATTTTATCCATCAGAAAATCGCCAAACGCGCCTAAAGAACTTTTCACTTCAGGAATCTAACCGAGTCCACAATCCGAAGATTGGTCGAATCTTTCCGAAAGAAATGTTCGAAGATATTGTATCAGAGGCAGGAAGGCCAATTCCTTTACTCAGGGGACGACAGTTTAACGTGGAATCAGAGCCTTGGAACGTACCGGAGTGGCTCATTGAATCAAATACAACTCCTAAAAATTCCGGCTTACCACGGGATTTGAAGCCGCGACAGGAGAGAGAAACGTTCGAAGGTAAAAGCCTTAACCACTGAGCTACCATACCTTTTGAAGTATACGTGTGGTTAGTAGTATTGAAATCGGATGAAAACTGTTTGTTTGTTTGAACAACGTTAACAGGAGTTAAGGTGATAGGGGAAAGGGGGAGATAGTTTAGGCTTTTGTAACTCAAACGTAAACAGTATTTTTCTATTTGTTTTAAAGTATACGTAAGCAAAGTTTCATCAAAATTGGGTGAAAACTGTGTATTTAGACAAAAATTCATTTTCATATATTAGATACAAGTAAAATGTATACTTCTCACAGCTTTCCAAGCGCAACACCTCATAGCTACATGTATATTGTTAGCAATATATATATATATATATACATACCGAGATATGAAGACGGCGAATTCGTCATATTCCATATCATTCGGGAGGACCGGGGTTAATCCCGGTTCGGCCATCCTGACTGGGGTTTTCCGTGGTTTTCCCCAGTCAGTCAAGGCGAATGCTGGGATGGTTCCCAACAAGGCCACGGCCGACCTTCCATCCCCCCTCCCACCCCTCTAGATTTAAGTAGGCTGAAAAGAGACGACGTGACTCTCCAACAGCCCGATCCCTGCGAAGCAAAGTATTTTCCTTCTAAGCTGAACACCCGGTATGGTTCCCCAGGCTCATTCGGCCTGTTTTCCAATAGTGTTCATATGGTGGATTCCAGGATCAGCTCTGCAATAGATTTTCATTTGTAGCAAAATTCTCTTATACAGCTCTATACTGCCAGCAGTTAAAAAAAGCTTGAACAACGCAATGGGGAAAGAATGTCCACAAGCCATTAATCCCTTCACGGATATTGATAACGATTTGGTGGCAAACTTTGCCTGATTCCTAAAAACCGCAGTCAGGATGGCTTTTACGCGGGAACCCGGAACCTCCCAGATCCAGTGTGCGGCTCATAAGCGCACTCAGAGATAAGTCAATAGCAGGTGGGAATGTTACTAGGTAATAGAAACACTGAGATATATGCCCGATATTTGACACTGCAACATTGTCAGCTAGAGATGTGGTTTTATCACGGAGATTAGAAGCAGCATTAAGACTCATCATGTAAGTGTATTACTGTACAAGAAGAAGACACGATATTTCCACGTTTCATTTGTGTATAACCCTGTATTGTGTAACTGCTAAAACTGAATCATAAAAAGGATCATTCTTACATTTTCACTGAATGTTTTAAATTCAGGTTCGTCTATGCCTGCACTACGCACCTATAAGGGTGCAGACACTGCGTTTTCCGGCATGGAAATGCGTCTCAGCTAGCGGGGGTAAATCGACTTTAGCTCAAGTAGCACTTTTCCTTACCTGGGTGTTTGTATGAAGCCGTACCGTAAAATTAGGTAAACACACCACCTTCTGCCATATCTTTACTCTTCCTTGCCTCGCCATTCAGGTGCTACACTCTTAAGTTCTTCCTCTCTCAGTAGAAGTTCTGCAATAATAACAAAAAATTTGATAACACCGTAAAATGAAAAAATACTCGTACATAGGTATTTGAAACAATTGATTCACCTACTTCCTACAATCTGTTAAACTTAATTATTAAACCACATAACTTGTTTAGCTCACATGTTTTGTAATTCGGTTATTATTTTCCTAAGTGATAAATTACTTCTATTCGCTAAATTAATCTGTCGATAATCATCACATCCTTCTGTCCTGAAGATTTCATTGAAGAAGAGTCATCAGTTTATGAACAGAGGCTGTAAGTAGCATCCACTTCTTATTCTATACCACAATTTTTGGAGTTAACACGTTTACTAAAAAATAAATGTCATGATGACAATCTCTGGATATGTCTTTAACGTTGCAACAAAACAAAAAAATCATAGAGAACGGAGATCTTCACCTGTTTCAGAATACTTTTTGATGATGTTTATTTGCATAGATCAATAGATAAATGTTTCAAAATTCTTTTTGGAGCTCATGGGAGATGTATCAGAGAAGAAAAAGAAATTGGCTACAAAATTTTTGTCTGACCCTTGTTTCTGTATGGCAGTGCAGTATTTCACGGTACATTTTTGGTATCAAATACAGGTATTGTGATGTTCACAAAGGAGAACAACTAGAATTTTTTGTGGAAATTACCGTAAAACACAATCAGTAATTGATATGAAAAACGATCTGGATTTAGAGTTATTGGAAGCTAGGAGGAGGGTAAATAGAGTACTTTGAGACTAGAAGGCATAAGGTTATGAGGTTTCAAATGTTACTGATAGAGAAATTGGAAGCATAGCATTGGACAGAAATGATAATCACAGCCTCGAGCTGGCACTCAGTTTCAGGCATTAGGGAGTGGGAAAACTTTCGTTTGTAGGTAAGAGAGTCAGTAATTGGAATAAATTACCAACGGAAGTGCTCGTCAGCTTAACAATCGCGCTGAATGATCTTGAAGTTCAATATCGTAATGGGGAAAGCTAGGTTGGTGCCAAAATTTTACTCAGAATATTTAAGATAAGAAAAAAAAAATCAAGAAATGGGAAAATAAGCATGTAGAGACATTGTCATCGGAGCTTACGCGCTCGACCACAGTAAAATTAAACTAAATTAATCAATTAATCATAATGTATCGACAGCTAATTTTGTTTTGCTACCAATCTATATTAGGCTACACTTCTACAAAAATATATGCAAATAACATTCATTCGTACTTTATCGCAAGCGTCATTAGTGTTTCTACCAATAATACTAGAAACCAGAAAATATTTTATACAAAGTATACATACTGGGATTACAAATGATTTAAGATCTCTTAAAACTAATTTCTAAACAGTTCTTATTTACTCCTAAAGACGGAAATATTCATACAACGACAAATTAGACTTACAAACATCTCAAACATCTTAATGTGCAGTTCCATTGTTAGATACTGTTTTTTGTTAAAATATAAATAGTCTTCAGAGGGTCTATACTCCGCAGAATGCTCCGATGAAAAGAAAAGGTCTAATGTAGAAATTAGAAATAAAAGAATGCCAGATCTTGAGGAATATCCTATGTTCAGTCAAAGACAATAGTGAATTCAGAAGACGACACAGTCATGGAATCTTAGACGAGATCACAGACACCGTTCGTAGGAGGAGAATTGTTTTCTATAGCCACATTGACTGTATGAATCTTAGAAGGCTGAGAAGTAGGATCTTGAATTACTTTCACAAAAATAAACAAGGAGGGGTGGTGGTTTACCACGATAGATTTTTTTTCTGGATTTAAGCTTCACGGACCTCGAGGTCATTAGAGGCGGGAAAGGACGGAGAAAAGTAATTAGAAGGAATTCGGCCATGATTGTGTGAAGGAACTATCCAATACGCTGAGTACCAAGATAGAAAAATACTTGCAAAAAGTGGGGGTGGTGACAGCTAGAAACGTATTCCACTTTAGTAGAAACTCCAAGAGCACCGTAGTTTCCGAGAAGACCCTAAACTCAAATGTGGCAAAACGTGTACAGAAGCGACGAAGGTGGAAGAGAAATAATAATTACAGTGCATAATACACCCTAAGAAACTGATAACAATAATACTTAGCAGCAAAATGCTTTAAGGCAGTACAATTAAAGAAGAATACGGAAATTCAACCAATGATGATGTAAAGATGAAAACAAAAAACACTATCACATGTAATGCAATATTCACGTGCTGACCTTATTCTTGCAAAACGATGAGACAGTTACAGAAATCAGATGCGATCAGACCGACCATCGCTTAGGTAATAAATTGAATTAGTTATGAGCTACTAAGTGAAAGTCCTGGCACTAAAATTGTATGCGATTCAGAAGTCGTGTAATGTATCAAGTATACTTTGAGACTTCAAGGTATACGTTTTTAAGCTGATCAGTTCATTAAAATAAGAATTTTTCTAGCAAGAAATTTTTTAGACGATATTGGTAGCAAAATGGAAGATAGTACAAATCACACACACTACTTAGCTTAAACCACGCATGTCATCCCGACTCGAACCGGCTAACATTATGACACTGAATTAGCACGCTAGACACTTCGATAACTGTTTTTTTTTATCCTGTTCCAAAAACAATAATTTGACACACCGTTTGACACATCCGTTTTTGAACGTATTATACACATGACAACACAGATATCACTTGTGATACGCCGAGAACTTTCTGATCGTAATAATAAGAACGAAAATTAAACAATTAACACACATATACGTAACTATTTCAGGCCATTTATTTTGCTGTTGCTTGTTAAGCTTTGGAATACTTATTAAATAATAATTCATTAAATTAATGTACGTATTTTATCAAACTTATTATGCACCTTAGAATTAGTTGAACATGAGAATCAAAGACTTAGTAAAATATTGATTTATGTGCCACAGCAGTTCTCGAAAAATTATGATAAATGTGTTTCCTCCGTTGATCTTCGACTCTATTTTAAATGAAACGTTTCTCTTTTTTACAGGTGAGTGTTAAGCACGTCGCTGAAGCTGACAAGAATTTATTGGTGAGTTCACAGAAAACTTTTGACCAGCTTGGAGATTGAAAAAAATTCTAAGCCCCATTACTTTGGATAAATACGTTGTTAGGACACTTTTTTTTACACAGTTTTAGGACTTTGAGCGATCGTAACAATACTGATGTTGAATACATTAAGACCTTACTTATTAGCAACTATTTACTTGTCAAGGATCATGTTTAAAAATTAGAAATTATTTCATTCAGTTTATAATCAGTGCGACTGTTACAGATTCTTAATATGTCCAAATTATTAGTATGATAATCAATTTTTATTCAAATTACATACTTTTTCATGGTGGTCCATTATTATTTTCGCCACTGCCGCTCCTGAGGTTGCTAGTTCCACCCTGGCGAATCTTAGAAATTAGTTTCAGCGGGAAATTATTAATTCCCACTATTTCAAAGAGTCCTATCACAAATTTAAAGAAAAAAAAATGTTGCTAGGAGGAAGAACAATCTGTCACTTGTATCCAGGTATTAAGTCGAGAATTCTTAATTCATACATAAACCTGCACAAAAAGTGTAAACTATAAATGCTGTTGTAATTTTTTATGTCTTAGTTAAATCTTTGCTGGTGTACCGCCGGATTGTGTTTTACGAGTAAAAACACAGTATTTCGACTGCTAACTCCGCCGTCTTCCTCAGGAGTGAAACCATCTGTGTTGGTCTGCTGACAGATAATGTAGGTCATATCGTTTCACACCTGAGGAAGACGACGGAACTAGCTGTCGAAATATCGTGGTTTTACACGTGAAAATATGAGTGCAATCATACGCCGGGAAAGTCTCCGTCTCAGACGAAAGAAGAGATAAATGGCGTTAACAGAGAGTCGGTTATATCTGCCAAAGTTTCTTCGGTGCAGATGCAAACGTACGTGGTCTGAGACAAAATACCTTTCTAATACTTTATAAGGTTACTTTGGCTTATTTTAGGGACTTATTTTAAGAGTTTTAAGTCATTCTCGGATTATTAGCGCGTGACGCAATGTTCGGATATATCGTTAGGGGAATATTTTGCCCCAGATAACTTCAGTGGAAGAACTGGATTAGTAAACGCATTGACCAATTTTCAATAGATCGGGAAATTTGAGAAAATGTGTGTGTAGGGTTCAGCAACATCCTGAATGAATCATCTAACAAAACTAAACAGTTTTCTCTTCCTCTAACATTCGCTGTAATTCTTGAGTCTCTTCACCCCTCTCTTCCTGGTCGTAAAACATTTATTATTTCCGGGACAAAATATTTCGAGGTCTAGGCGGTCTTTTGATGTTAGCAATTTGTCATTTACCAAAGCAAATACTGCGACAAGCTATGTAAATGTTGAAAGCACGCAGCAACCAGTAACCTGATAGCCCTTGTGCATAATATCAATAAAACTAAAAGACGTAGCAGAGTTTTTCAGACAGAACATGTAACCAAAGATATCAGGTTGTAAAATACTTTTTGCGTTTCTTTTTTATGGGGGGGGGGGGGGTGATAAATATACGAAAACATTGTTTGTTTCCATCAAAAAGATGAAAACGTTGACACATTGTCGTCACAAAAATACGAGATATCTGATAGTTTAGAACTGTCAACTTCTCATATATTACAAATACGTAGTTTAGATGGACAATCACAAAAATACTTGGACTCAGATCAACCTTTTTTTTTTTTTTTTGCTTTCTTCAGTCTTTCGACTGGTTTGATGCAATCCTACATCCCTTCCTATCATGTGCTAACCTCTTCATGTCTACATACCCATTACAACCCACGTCCTCAATTATCTGCTTCATATATTCTAATCTCTGTCTTCCTCTACAGTTCTTACCTTCGACTCTTCTTTCTATAAGATTCTTCCTCAAACTTCTTTCCTCACCCATCATTTCAAAAACTCGTTCATTTCTTACTTTGTCTGTCCACTTAATTTTCAGCATTCTTCTGTAGCACCACATTTCAAATGCTTCAATTTTCTTTATTTTCGGTATTCCCAAAGTCCATGTTTCGCTACCGTAAAGTGCTGTGCTCCACACATAGAGTTTTAAAAAGTTCTTTCTAATTCCTAGATCAATACTTGAAACTAAAAGGTTTCTCTTTTTCATGCAGGCTCTTTTTGCTAGTGCTATTCTGCTTTTAACATCATTCCTGCTTCGGCCATCGGTTGTAATTTTGCTTCCCAAGTAACAGAACTCACTCACTTCTCCTATTGCATCCGATCCTATTTTTATATTTCATCTACTACTGATTGGTATCATTTCTGCTACATTTCATCACTTTTGTCTTGCTTTGATTTAAATTCAGTCTAAAATCCTCTTTCAGTATTTTCTTCAAGCCATTCAGTAACTTCTCAATATCCTCAGCCCTCTCTGCTAACAAGACAATGTCGTCAGCAAATCGTAGCATACTGATTTTTTCTCCCTGAAAACTTATGCCGCATGGAAATTTTTCTTTGACTTTCTTTATTGCTTCTTCTACATACAAGTTGAATATTAACGGGGATAGACTACAACCGCCACTTGATTATTACATAGTTTATAGAGTATTCTTCTATCTCGATACTTTAGACCTGAAGTCTTTAAAATTTTGAACATCTTGTCGCACCCAACAATATCAAAAGCTTTTTCTAAATCAACACACGCCATAACAGTATCTTTGTTTTTCTTCAAGAATTAATCTTAAAGACAGAATTGCATCCCGTGCACCGCAATTTTTGCTAAACCCAAACTGATCTTCACCTACTATCTCTTCTACTGCCCTTTCCATCCTTATGTATATAATTTCTGTCAAGCATGTGATGTTAGACTAATGGTACGATAATTCTCGTATTTGTCGGCTTGTGCTTTATTCGGAAGTGTAAAGATGATATTTTTACTAAAATCAGTTGGAATTTCTCCTGTTTCATAACTCTATTGATATCAGCTTGAATAATCTTTCGATTTCTTCTTCTCCTAGAGATTTAAGAAGTTCTGCAGGGATCTCATCAATTCCAACTGCCTTATTTGCTTTCAAGTTAGTCCAATATATTGCAAACAAAATACTTTTTATTAATTTTGGTGAAGGTTTCTCTTCATACCACATAAAATACTACATAAAAATAAGTACTTAAGTAAAAATCTGATACCAGTTAGCTCTGAATGAACGGTCTGGTGGCTCTGTGGTTAAGGTATCTGACTGGAAAGCGATTGGTCCCCGGTTCGAATCCCTGTCTCGGAGGGGATTTTCATAGGCCCGTAACCCGACTTTCACCTCTGGAACAGCATTTTGTGTAATGTGAAGTACGCCATAACCCTTCCGTGGTTCGGATTCCAAGTTAAGCTGTAGGTGCCCTATACGCAGTAGGATTGCCGGTTTAGGTTAAGGTGGCTATGACAGGGGCGGAATGCGCAGCCAGTAGAAACCCTGTCACCCCGTCACAACGATCACATGGATTTATTGTTGCTACCTCTGAATGTACAATATAGACATTGTCCTTATTACCGTAGATTCCGCTATAATAATTCATCATTATTTGTGGTGTAATGAACAAATTGAGAAGGTAATTGGGAAATCAAACTGTATCCCCCTTTTCTTAGATCGTAATAGAAAACGGTATGTACCGGATGAAAAATAGATTGAATTCAAAACTGTATTGCGCCCTCACTTGGAATATTATTCTTCCGTGAGGCACCTCCATTAAAAAGAATTAATGGAGGTTGTGGAGAAGGTCCAAAGAAGAGCCTACACATTTGTGGCAGTCATCTGAAACACCGTAGGCGATGCTAACAATATTTATGTTCTGAAATGACCGTTACAATAAGATAATATAAATTTCGACGCATTGGGATTGTTTTCTTTGCTCATCCGTTAAGGGAATGGAATATGAAGAACATATATCGACCTAACACGATTTACCTCGATTAACCTTAGATGTGTTTTGATAAAGTGTTTGTATGGTAGAAAGTATAACAAATCGACTTTGCGTTTCAATTAGGGATTTTATATCATAGTTTATCCACATACAAATGAAGCAATCTGTTTGTCCGCAGGTCAACATAGCATTTCAACTATTGCTTGAAGATTTTATTTATCGTATGATTAACAAGATACACAATAGGAATGTTTGCTGAGAGGCTATGGGAAAAATACTAAGGTGTGCCCCTAGGTCATTTTCAACCACAAAGCCTTCCATGTCTGTGAAGAGTTTTGTAGAGAAAACGTGCAATAAAACAAACCATCCTAAAGGATTCAACTCCGAAATCCACCAACACCGTAAACAAATAATTCCCTATGTATACCATTGTTATTAATTTAATTCGAATGAAGTGCTCGCTTCGATGGCAGTTTTCTTGCACATCTATTTTTCCCTTTGTTTTTATTACCTGAAATTCTTTGCATGTTATTCCCCCACCTACTTATTCTTACAGTAATGATATTCTGAATAGCAAAAGGCACATTTAACACTACCATCTGAGATCAGTACATTATACTTTATTATATTACAAGCGAAAGAGGCCAGAAAACTTTCCTTGAGGGACAGTATGTTTGCTATTTTCAATACGAGTATGTAACTTCAATTGGATTTACATTCTTTAGGAGCATGTTTTCTTTTCAGTGTTGTTGTATGATTTAAATCAAAATTTTCTAGCGAATTTTAACTCCATGGTGTTTTAATTTGTTCAGTATAACGTAACAACGTTTAAAAATTTCAGCGAGATCGTATAATATTCTTAAAACATATATAAGAGATTTAATGCTATCTTTTTGTAACAGTATTTCAGGAAGAAATTAGGGATGGTTTTTCTTTATAAAAACAAAAAACTGAATCTGATAAAAAAATACCGCTCTTCATTCTATTCATATTTCATTAATGATGCTTTGCCTTTAGAAAATCAAAAACTGAATCTGGAAAAAATAAGTAAAAAAATAAATTAATAAAAAAATGCGCTTGTTATTCTATTCAAATTTTAATAATGATGCTCTACCTGACGTTTAGAACTATGCTATTAAAAACTAAAAATATAATTAAAAAATTGATGTTGCATAAACGTTATGTATACTCCCTTAGTAACATCACCGCCTTGAATAATAAAGTTTTTTTTTATTACGCAATGACGTTTACATCCTTTGAACCATTCACCCGATTTCTGTGAAGGTTCACAAAATTCTTTATGGTCTGCGGTACTGTATTATCAAATCTCAATTCATCAAAAACATTTTCAGCCATTTTTTTTGTCAAACTATACCCAATTAAGAAAACAAAAAGGTGTTTGAAAAGCATGATACAACAGGATCGAAAAGGAGCTCCTCGGAAGTAAAATCTGACACCTACAAAAATGTCCATAAGAAATAAAAATACCAGATAACCTTCTCCATTACTTTCGATCCTGTTTTAGAGTCAGCAACCTCTGACAAACATAAATATATTAGAGGTAGGAAAACACAAACGTAGCGTACCCGCGTCGCATTATCCTAAACTCTGTATCAAAAGTACTATCTGCAACACTCAAACTGCTGACTGACACTACCAACATTTTGACTGCAGTAAAATACTGATTCATCGGAAGATACAAATACAATATGTTTCATACGGCGCCTTTGTTGGGTAACGTATCTATAAAGTCTTTAAACTTCTTGTTCATTCGAAGAATACTTGACTCCTTTCCTCTGGTGGAACCGTTTTGACAAAAGCACTTTCATTAGGAGCACGTGGCGAATCAATGAGTTTAAAGAGCGATATGGCGACGCTCGTCCGACCTATCGCATCTATCGATCCTCACTCGAGTCTTGGTCCTCGGTTGTCGATAGGATGCTGAGGTCTTCCGACCAACTTTCTAAGCTGCGGCAGTCGGTCCTGATTGCAACAGAAGCGCACAACAGTGGTACCAACATTCCTCGAAGATGATGAGTTCAAAACCACACAAATAGAAAAACGCTGATTGAAATAATAACTCTCGATCTCCATGATATTCATCTGTGTACTAAAAAGATTTTCAACCTTTATGTGGTAATATTCGAATAGATAAATTGTGACTACAAAAAGATTCTGAAGCAGAGTAAGTAAAATATTCACAGATTTTAAGGTTGTCCCATCAAAGTATGCCTTCTGACAAAGGCCGTTTAGTTTGTTTGCGGACCTTGTAAATGGACGTAATATCTGAAGCGTTACTTTTACCAAAAGTATAACACCATGTAAAATTATTTAGTTTAGTGGTCTAAAATAAATGGTTGGAAAATCATCTCGTTAATATGCTTTTACGCATTTTGAATATAATAATGTATAAATTGATACTTTCCTTTTATTAGTATCAAATCAAGTGCTTTCTCTCTTTGTATTAAAGCATGTAATCACACAATTGCCAACACAGTTCTCAATTCCTGCAATTTTCACAGTTTTTGTATGTATCTCATATATTAAAATTAACAGATTAATTCTTAGATACAACAATAGTTTAATTCGTTTTTATAAAACTGCAGTTCGTACGATTTCGTCTTCCAACACTGTAACGAACTCTCTGGTTTGATCGCCAGTGAGATATCGGCAACCCGTCCACCACAGGTGTTTCCCCGCCAATACTCAAAGAAATTTATCGGACACAAATATTTAGTTGAAACTAGTTAAAACAATTTCTTAACAAGCTCCACATTGCTGACTCGACCAATTTTGGATATGTTTGTGTGGGTTCCAATTTCCGTATCGAATAACATTCCAAGCTCGTATTTCTACGATTTGCTTTTTACATTTCATCTACAGTTCTGGTATGCCTCTGAGTTTGATGTTTTTAATATAAGAAAAATAATTTAGCAGAATTTAACAGTGAAATTCAGTTTGCTGCGGATTAAGTAGGTGCCATCGTAATAATATTTTTTAGCTAGTTTTATGCAAGACTTCCTTTAATTAATGTTCTCGGGTTCTTTGGTTGAAGATGGCGACCGTGAATTTCGTCGCCAAAATATCGTGTGTAAACACCTCGTTAACTAGGTTAGTCACTTGATAAAATTATATTACTTCTCAATGCCGAGAAATAATTCGTTCTTATCTAAGACTTTATTTTCTTTTTTTCTTTTTAAAGAAAAATCTAGTATTTTGAATATCTTCTTGTATTCAAGAAGTCTTCTTATCTTCATGTTTCATTAAGTAATGATTGAAACCACTCCATTAGGTGCGGTTGTAGGACCGCAGATAGAGAGGGCTAAATCTTAATAGGATGCTAGGATATATAAACTATACTATGTAAATGACGTGGACGTGTAACTGCTAACGAATGCTATTTATTGACCACTGAGGCCATGGAAGCTACAGTTGATAACGTGATCTGTAAGGATATTACCAATATAACACACTACGGCTATTTGAATACTGTTTCTAGTTTAATACTGCTTCATATTGAAAGACTGGTTGAAAGTCAAGTTAACTGACCGAATGGAAAGACATGGCTGGGCTAGGTAGTAGCTGTCTACAGTGACGGGTCGGAAGGTTCTGAAGAAATGAAAGTGACTAATGTGTGCTGAGCCGCCTAGGCCTTTGTGTGATGAATTGCCAGTTCGATCCGGTTGTAGGTCTGGTCTAACCTGATGCATAACTACATTCATAAATTCAGCGTCATATATATTATTTCTAAAAGGTGTTTCTTGTGAAGAGCCACTTATCTTCGTTCATATTTGACCGAAATCGATAAATGAGGCATCATTTCAAAAATCTCCGTTTTGGTAACTTTTTAAATTAAGAAAGAAATTTTTCTGAATTCCGGCCTTAAAGGGCAAAAGTATCACCATTTTACAATTTTTTTTTCGACGCTGCATTTATCCGATATCGATAAATGAGTTATCATTTTAAAGATTAAGGTGTTCCCTTTGGTAAAGTTGTAAAATTATTTATTAAGAAAGTGGTTTATCTGAAATCAACCTGTAAAAGGCAAAAGTATTACCTATCAAGGTGACGCATATCGTAGATATGGATTGAACCATTTAACGATAGATAGCAGCACAAAATTTCACTGAGATACTGGTAAACTGTGCGTGTTTTCAAGAGTAAGGAGCTTTTCGGACACATTTGTTTCCGGTTGGGAAACATTTGGCCATTTATAATTTTTTCATAAAACATTGTGTTTTGTTACGGAACCCATTTCAGTTGATATAGGCCTATAAACCATTGCTACAACACCGACCGTGGTGGGTCAACGGTTAACGCTCCGACCTCGCATTCGGGAGGACGCGGGTTCGAATACCCGTCCGGGCATCCAGATTTGAGTTTTGCATGGTTTCCCCAATTCACTCCAGTCGAATGCCGGAAAGCTTCCTTCAAAAAGGCCATGGCCGAATTCCCTCCCGTTCCTTGTCCCCTAACCCCATCCGGCCTCTAATTAACTTAGCCGTCGATGAGGCGTAAAGCAATAAGTAAACAAACAAATAAAAATTGCTACAAATGATCCTGTTCTTCTCTCGTCCTGCCACAAACTCGCTATTCATCGGATTTTATTCACGAAATTTTCGCACGGGTAATCTTGTTTATCTTAAATCCTTATCTTTCTCTTATAAATTTATGTGATTGAATAGTCGTTTCCAATGTACACTCGCCTTCCTATTTACTCTTACCTGGGCGATGGTCTGTGTTGCCGCGTGTACTGCTGCGCACAGTTCGCCCGTTTGCCCGCAGTCGCCTCGCTTGGCGCCCCCACAGGTCGCAGTGAAGTGTCCCTGCGCGGGAGTCAGTGGACGCACCTGCCGCCGGCAATATCCTGCGAATTTCCTGCCCCGCGGGCGTGCTCAATATCCGGTCCGCCGCGTCCAGCCACAGCCCATGCTAATCACCTGCACCAGGGACTGTACTGGCTAAATAACGAGAATGTGGGTCGCCTGCTCGCATGAAACTGAGCTCAAAAAAATTCCATCAAACGGCATATCATTTCAGTTAGGGTTATAACGGGTTTCCCCAATCATTTCTTGTCTGTTTGGTCACAGTATAAATCATTTTATATATTTCATTTCCTGGTATTGATCTATCAAACTTTCACTTACTTAGCTCTTGGTATAATGTGGATGAGAGTGGAGAGGATAAGCTGGATGGAAAAAGTTAGTGATGTTGAGGTGCTGGAAAGGGTTGTTTAGAGTAGGAATCTACTGCAAGTCGTAAAAGAAGGACTAGTTTGTTTGAGGAGGAGTGGGAGGAAGAAGGAGGTACATGATCACAAATAACATCAAATGAAACGGAAACTACATAGTCCAAGATCCTGCTGGTTGATTTCTGCGTCCATCTGTTATTTGATTGAAATGCAATTTGTATGTATAATTATAAGTAGCAAAATACGATTCTGCCGGATTGACTATCGAAATATGACCGCAAGAATTTTTAATTAAATTTTCAAACAAACAAAAATTTTAAAAAAATTCCATTCACTTTTTTCTTAAATAAATTATTGTTATTTCACAAAAAGACATGTAAAGAATATAAAAAGTTTGGGTTGCCTTTGTATTTTTTGTAACTGCTTTACGTCTCTCAACAGCGAGGTCTTTAGAGACGGGAAAGGATGGGAGCAAGGAATGGGAAGGAATTCGGCCATGGCCTTTTAAGGAAGCATCCCGGCATTTACCTGAAGTGATTTGGGAAACCATGGAAAACCCAAATCTGGATGCCCGGACGGGGATTCGAGCCGCCGTCCTCCCGAATGCGAGGCCAGAACGCTATCCGTTACACCACCACGCTCGGTTTGCCTCTGTAAAAGTGGTCACAAGTATGGATTGCCAGCTGTTAAAGATATGTAAGAGCGTCTGTCAGACGGTATGGTACGCTTACTTCAACAGCTGGCAATCCCTACTTGAGGCCACTTCTACAAAGGCAACCAAAACTTTTTATATTCCTTACATGTCCGTCTTTGAAATGAATTATAATTTATTTAAAAAAAAAAAAAAAAAAAAAAAAAAAAAAAAAAAAAAAAAAAAAAAAAAAAAACTGAACTTTTTTTTTTTTTTTAATTTAACAAAATTATTTGCGGCTTTAGTTTAATAGGCAACCCGACAGAATCGTATTCTGCTACTAATAACTATACATAGAAATTTCATTTCAGTCAAACAGCAGATGGACGAACAAATCATGCAGCCAGATCTTAGGGTAAAATGGACATGAAGTGAAGGGCAGAAGACAGGAGAACATGGAGAAAAGCCATATGAAAACCTGCCTCAGGGCAGAACACCAATTCCAGATATTCAACTAACGGTAATACACTTGTAAACTTCAAGCTAATTTGTTTTCTGTAGGGTATTCCACAAAGATTTCACACTTCGAATCATACTATCGATACTTAACATTCAGTATAATTTTAATACATAAATTTTCTGCGACAAACCAACAAATCACTACTTGTACAATAATAGCTGTTCGCACCCTCGGATTAGGCTCATCCCTCCATCGTTGAAACTCGTTTCTGGGTTCAGCAGGGCAAAGAGTCTTCTCTCCTGGCCTGATGATTTTTGTCCTTTGAACTTAACATCACATAATTAATTTTACATTTATGAATTTTTATAAAAATTGTTTTAACATCATACCGACACTGTACTCATAAGTACTCGACCAGTTTTAGGAAAGGAGCCACTATCGTTCCTGCAAGTCTACTAAAACAAACCAAAATGTTTGTTGAAAAAACATGCCGAAAAACTCAAAAGTTAGCATTTTTATATGTTTATTTGAACATTAGAGCGAAAATGCTCCTAGCTGTCATATCGTTTAATGTGACAATATGTCTTACCACGTGCCACCGGTAACAAAACAGCACTTTGCTTATTTTGTTCATAAAATTGGATATACCGTGTGCAAGAGTATTTGTATATACATTTCAAATCAGGAAACACGTATGGAAGAGAGACTTAAGCTTGTCCCAGCCCCTACAAAATATTTAATTTATTTTTTAAAATAGCACGTTCATATAAATTTTAACATAATATTTTATAATTTTCAATAAAATGCGTACCTTACAATTTTTTTTGTGTGATAAACTTAAGTTACTATCCATAAATAAAATTATGACTTTGGGAATAAGTATCTTGAACGTTACAGAAACACAACTTATTTATAACTTGTCAACATCTGAACGATCTGATCCATGATTTAAATATGTATAAACATACAACTCATTGAGAAAACTAGTAAAGCTTTCCAAAATATATCAGTAATTTTCGTAACGCCGCTACAGTGCACTGCTCATCTATAACACTGTTTATGATTATTACCATAGTCGCTAGCCGCTGGCATATTGTGTATTTATGTGCTCATTAAATAACCAATACTTTGAACTTAACTACTGCATCTGCTAATACTGCTCTTTTTTAAAAAAGAAATAGCTGATAGTAAAACACTTTCTAAGGTATACAACTTCCATGAATCTACCCTCTAAAGCCTTACAAAGCAACGCCTGGAAATACTTGTGTTATATAACATTTTTTTAGTAATATGACAGCGGTTAGATGCATTTGAGATGTGGATGTTGAGGAGAATGGAGAGGATAAGCTGGGTAAATAAAATAAGTAATGATAAAGTGATGGATAGGGTTAGTGAAAGAAGAAAAATACTCCAAGTCATAAAAGAGAGGAAGAAGAACTGGATGGGGGACTTTCTGAGAGGGGAGTGCTTGTTAAAAGACGCGTTGGAAGATTTAGTTTGTGGGAAGAGAATAAGAGGAAGAAGAAGGTGCAAAATTACGGACAACATCAAGGAAAATGGCAAATACATGGACCTTAAGAGAAAGGCAGAAGACAGAAGAGCATGGAGAGCAGCCAAGTGAAAAACTGCCAGAGGGCAGAACACTGATGATGAGTATTATGAGAATAAGTGCTCTTTTGGGCACAAAATTATTTTTAAATTTCTGAGACCGTATACTCTGAGGAAAGCGTTGATGTTCCTGAATCCTGCTAAGTAGAAATTACTGTTTAGTGCGAACTTTTCCAGCGTGTCACGACAATTTCGGCCGAACTAGAGCTGTTTGTATTGGAAAATCCAGTTTCCATTGCAGATATCATTTGTTATTTGGACTGGTAACCAGTGAAAAATTGTTTATTGACATAAAACATTAATTAAACAATGTACAGACTTTCGACAGACACTAAATACATAAGAACAAAACTGGCTTTTACTAATCCGTGACGTCAGGTAATATGCTGTTTTGCATCAAATGACTAACGCCTCTCGCTTAACGATTCTATTTTATTACAAAAAATACATTTGAAGTTAAACCCAATATCAAAAGAACCAATAACTGCAACTTAATAATAAGCGAATAAGTTTCATAGTTTTAATTTATACTGTTGAGAACCATATTGTACCTGCGAGAATGGGTCATACAACAATGTTGAAACATTAAGGCTTATCAAGAACACTTAATTCTAGATGCGTCCAGATTGGTTGAATGAAATATAATGATATATTAGATTTTTTTAAAAATATCTTTATTACTAAATTTTTCTACAATCATTAAACTACATTTCTATGTAATCTAAATTATTACTGATACATTTTTCGTATCGTGACACCTGTTCAAAATAGACGTTAAATTTTAAAATATTGCCTTCCGTGAAAAGTGGTTACTGAAGAAATTTTTTACGCAAAGAATTGTTTGTGCGTTGCAGATTTACAGAAAAATTGTTGAAGTGTGTGGTTAAAATGATTTGAATGAAGGAAACTTGAGGAAATGGTGTCGTGTATTTAAGAAATGTAGGACCAGGGTGCAAAAAGTGGACTCCCGTCTCTCGTGGCTTTGCTGTTTGAAGTGAATATGAAAATTCTGTAATAAAGCAGATTCACAAGTGCTGAATTGCAAGAGCAGCTTTCAGTTATGTCTCGATCTCCATTGGACAAAACGGTAACCGGCGACTGGATGTTTCAGTTTCTCTCTCGCACGAAAATGCGTGGCCACACACTACCTTTGAAGACGCGTGCATTAATAAAACAATTTTTTTCCTAAATTCTTGAACATCCACAAAACAGTCCCTACCTAGTTTCCAGTGATTATCATCTCCAGCTAAAGAGGTATTTACGCCGACACAGTATAGGCAGTGATCAATAGTCAAAAAGCGTTTCCTAGTAATGGCTGAAAGGCTTGTATGCAAGTTTCTTCGATCAAGGAATTCAAATGCTATTGTACCTCTATGATAAATTCCTCAATTAAAATAGGTGCCATTTAGTATATGAAGTAACAGTAACCAATAAAGATATTTTAAAAAATCCTCTCAATTTTTATTCTTTAAATTAATCGGGTCGTATTTTCTGGGTACTGGGGATAACAGTTTCCTTACCTACTTAATGTATCCATCTGTTCATTGATAAATCTATTAACTTCTCGTGGTTTTCTGTCAGTCAACTGATAAGAAATAATAAAATTGCAGAAACGTCATGTCTGTATGTGAAGTGTATTTCAAAAAAATATTTTCATTGTAGTGAAAAACATAACGTTTCGAATTTTTGTCTGTCTGTCTTCCAATTTGTGTGTCTACATGTATTGCGTTTGTCATTCTTCCTGTCTGTATGTTTGCATGTCGGATTATCTGTATGCCTTTCGTCTCTCTGTTTTGTCTTCGTATCTGTGTGTTTGTCTGTTTATTTACATGTATGTCTGTCTTCCTGTGTGTGTATTGGTCTATCTATTTGTCTAGATGTCTTTCGCCTGTCTGTCTATAACCCTATTCGTTTGTTTGTCTGTTTGTTTATATGTCTGTCGTTTGTATGTCTGTCTTCCTGTTTATGGATTTGTGTATTGGTGTCTGCATATCCGTCGTCTGTTTTTCTACCTTCCTGTCTGTGTTTTCCTGTGTGTCTGTCTATATTTCAGTTTATCTGCATGTCTTTCATTTGCCTGAAAGACAAACCCTGTGTTTTTCTGTGTGGCTACATGTCTGTGTATCTGCATGTATTTCGTCTGTCTGACTACCTTCGTATCTGTGTGTCAATACGTCCGTCATTTGTTTGCCTATCTTCCTGTTTGTGTATTTGGTATTTCTCTATCTATGTGTCTGCATGTCTGTTGTCCATCTGTCTATCTTCGTATATGTGTGTTTTTCTGTGGGTTTATATGTTTGTGTATCTGCATGTATTTCATCTGTCTGACTATCTTCCTACGTGTGTGTTTGTCTGTTTGTCTACATGTCTGTATATATGCATGTCTTTCAGTTATCTGGCAATCTTTTCATCTGTGTGTTATGTGGCTTCATGTTTTTCGTTTATCTGCCTATCTTTATGTATTTGTCTATCTGTGTATCTACATGTCGTTCGTTTGTCTGACTTTCTTCCCACCCCTATGCTTGTTTGTGAGTCTACATGTCTGTGTATCTGCATGTCTTTCGTCTGTCTGACTATTTTCGTATATGTGTGCTTGTGGGTGTGTCTACATGTGTGTTGTTTGTCTGCCCTTCTTGATGTTTGTGTATTTGTCTAGCCTGTGTGTCTGCATGTCTCCTGTCTGTCTGACCATTTTCCTGTTTGTGTGTCTGCCTATCTCTGTGGGCACCACGAAAAAACTAACTAACGGATATTGACGTGACTATACATAAAGATGTGTCATCAGTTAACTTAAGGGAAATTTTCATGCAAGATTCTTTCTATATTTCTCGACGAAACAAAGAAGAAGAAATAAAATTAACGAACTTTTGCCTTTATGTGTATATATTCTAACTTTGAAATATTTCTTTCATATCTGTGAATTCACAGTACAGTTTCGAGTTTAAAGTTGGTAAAGTAGCAGGAACAGCTAGTATGTGATAAATTAAACTAATAAAAATACAAATTTAGTTGCCAGGTTGGTGTTGGAGGAGCTGAGTTGATTCGCAAGGCTTGCTCCGGAATAAAAATTTACTAAAAATATTGCTTAAGAATTGGAAGACAGGTTTTCGATTTATAAGTGTTCCAACATAGAGATGATTGGTGGTAAAGATTACATTTATTCAGTAGTCTCAAGCGTCAGCGATAATGTAAACAGTTGTGCGTGGCTCGGCCCAGCCGCTGTTTGACCGGACTCAGCTGCCCACACGTGCGAGCTAATGCAGCTTCGTGTGTTACATACAGGATGTTAATGGATACCCTACCTGTGCTGCCGCCTGGCGGCGGACGGTTAGTGCCGTCTGACATGCAGCGCAGTGGACGGGGGCGCCGGATGCAATCCCGCCGAACGGCTCGCGGCAGCTTAGCCTCCATTCACGGAAATGATACGGCTCAGCGAGGGCGGGAATAGCGGCCACGGGACAAGGGCACGGTACACGCGTGAGAACGCGCGTGGGCGGTATACACGCACCGGGACGTCATCGCTACAAGTGCAACGTTCGGGCTTCTTCCCTTGGATTCATAATTATTGATACATTTATTTAATCTTGTGCTTACTGTAGATGTCGTTACAGGAAAAAAAAGTAATGCAAGTTTACAATGACTGTTATTTTTTTTTTTCGCTGCCTCTACGGCTGTTGTTGAAATACCACTACCTTTGGTAGTATAACTTCTGGGTGTCAGTTGGGTGTTGTTTTGGGGACACATTTTTATTTCACTTTTGGGGGGAAAATGGCTATGGACGCTATAGGCGTCCTTATATTAAAACCCCCAACTGGGTTCGTGTGGTCAGTTGAGGATCATCGCCGTAATAAGCTGCGTTAGCAACTGGACGATTTTCCCCAACTGATTTTCAGGTTTTGGCTCATGGATGCACGCGCTGGTCACTTTTGTCGGTCGGCTGATGGTTTTTGCCATGACTTGACGCCCTTCGACTGTTCGGGTGTGGCTGGGTTGATATTAGGGCTGTTGATAAAATATCGATATATCGATATATCGATATTTTTTTTAAAAAATATCGATATTTATGAGTGATATTTTTAGGACGATATATCGATATATCGATATTGAAGTCTGGATATCGGAATCCGATATTTTTTTAAAAATTGGTAGTTATTTTTCGTTTTCCTCGTAGAATATTCCAAGTTATTATTGGAGGGAAAACGATTACCTGTGTTGCACATGCAATACATTTTCATAGATAGAATTTTAAGAAACAATTTATGATCCGAGCACATGGAGAAACAGGGCCGCCGTAAGCGGGCGTGCAAGGCAGCATATTATGTAGCGGGCGACCCTTTTTTATTTAGCTCAACAGCTGCTTCGGGTGGTCGGCGGCGACACTCGGGGTGGTAACAATGGGGGCGGCAATCTCACAGTTTTTTGACCCAGTTCGGAAATTTCCTATATCCACCACGGATCTGTGAAAACTGCGACCAGTGAAATTTGCGGCCAACCTAAAATCTGCGAAATCTGCGGCCAATACCTCTTCTCTTTGTGTCATGCCGCGCCGTCCTAATCACTCTAAACGCCCCTTTAGACGGGTCTCACTAAATCGTGGCCTGGAAGTTTTTACGTGAACAAATCATTTTACATTACACGCCCGAAACAGCCAAGTTAATTTCTATTTTTTTTTTTTTTTTAATAGGCACACAAATGTTTCACAGGATAAGTATTCTTTCTTAGACTTTTTTCGCACTCGTTACTGAAAGCTGAATTTTTTGCTTATCTGCAACACTGTTCGGAAAATCCAGTGCGGTACTAACTAGATCGGAGTGGCCGAGGTAGTCTAGAGGCGGCCATACACGATCGCTCCATCCGTCCAAATGGAGCGATGTCACTCCATTATCGTGTCGTCTGTGGGGAAATTTGATGTGGATGACGTTAACCCATGGTAGAATATTTTTTCCTACACTAGTTTCTTATCTGCTTAACGTCTCTCTAACAGCGAGGTCTTTAGAGACGGGAAAGGATTGGGGGGGGGGGCAAGCAATGGGAAGGAATTCGGCCATGGCCTTTTGAAGGAAGCATCCCGGAATTTGCCTTCAGTGATTTGGGGAAACCATGGAAAACCCAAATCTGGATGCCCGGACAGGGATTCGAACCACCGTCCTCCCGAATGCGAAGCCTCCTGCACTAGTAATGTGAGGCAAAGGGAGATATTGCGTGAAATCTACTACGATTCTGTAAGTATCTGCCTCGTTATTACAATTCTTTTCTACGTCTTTTAAGCACGAATAAAACTTGTATTTTAATAACAGTTACAAACTATAAAACATCTGTAATGTCAACCTGCTGTTTAGAAACATTGGCTACAAACGCAGCAATCCGCTCAGAGCGCCGGTGGGCGGCTTTTAACAATACAACCAGTTTGATCCTATTCTATAGTAAACATGCCGCTACAGCATTGTTGAGAATTCTGGCCGCAGATTTCACTGGCCGCAAATTTCACTGGCCGCAGTTTTCGCACCATCCACCACTGGCTGTAGTTGGACAGGGGGTGGCATAATCGCTATTGCACGCGGGCGCTCAAACAGCTAGCGGCGGGCCTGTGGAGAAGTAAAAAACGAAGGTAAAATAACTCATTCAATATTCATTAGAATTCTTGTCTGGACATTTTGAAAAGTTTTTAAAATTTGTCTTCAATCAATGCAAAAGTATTAGCATTAAGAAACTAATCGTAATGTACCAGGTATGGGTAGGGTTGCCAGATAGCCGGAAAATCCGGGAATGTCCCGGAATTTTGTGTCTGATCTCGTGTCCAGGAGTTATGCGTTACTGTCCCGGAATTTCCGTATACTAGTTTTTTCTCAAACTCAGTTCACCACGGTGGCCATGAGGCCAAGCCAAGTATCCCATGCTCGCAGCGGGAGGATGGAATGTCCCTTAAATCAGAGGTATTGAAACTGACAGGAAAATACTCTTTGAATTTTCTGGGACTTTGAAAATTCTAGACGCAGTTAACATTAACTCCCTTTATACAGAGTTCACATGTCTGAAACGTGTTTTTCAGGTTCTTCCAAAAGACTTTCCAAACGATAAAATATGGGCCAATTTCTTTAGAATAAGCATTTTTAATGATTTTGAATATTTTTTAAAAAAGTTGGTTTTATTTTTTCAATTCCAACAAGCAATGACTTTTACGAGACAAGTTTTAGCGCGTTGAATAATTTATGAAATAAGAGCGAAACAGAACGTTCATGGATTTGATCAAGGCTGAACTGCAAACTCAATCAATTTTGAAGACTCTTGCTGAGAAATTTATCAGTGACGGCGAAATATTTATGAAAATGGCAAAATCTAATAATAAATATTTTAAAAGTAGTTGATTAAGATCTATTTTGATTGATGTTGATTTTGATTTAACAAAAGATAGATGCTATTTTTTTTTTATTGTTGATAAAACCTGATGCTGATTTTCTACCTAATTTTAATTAATGAGCCTAACAGAAGTGTTCAGTTTTTGTTTAATAGTTTTGAGATTTTGATTGATAATACCCGATGTTGATTTTGTACCAAAGTAAAAAATTCCTAACGAGGTTGTTAATTTTTGTTTTAAGTTTAGAATTTTTCCTTTTGATTCATAATACCTGGTGTTGAATTTCTACCATAGTTTAATTAATAAACTTAAAAGAGGTGCTATATATACGTTTGATAGCATATTTACCTAAAATAGAATTTTTTAGTAATTTGCATTTTTGTTCACTCTTTAAACATATCGCTAAAATACTTTTTAGACCCAGAAATGTCCCGGAAATTATAAGCCTGTATCTGGCACTCCACAGTTAAATATTTCGCGCGAATTGGATACGCTTCTTGTTCCATACCAACAGAAAAATTGAGCTCCAAAATTATGTCACAGCCAGTTTTGTTATATCACTTACGAATTTATTAAGATAAGAAATTTAAAAAAAGAATCTACCACTTTTGGATTGCCTTTGCAAAGCGCTATGCTAAAAACTTATTATTATAGATTAGTGCCTTTAAAAAACAATTTGTTAACGCCAAAGGAACTGCCTTGACAGTAGCGGCTCTAGGATATTTTCAAGCCGGGAAAAAACTGAGATTGCCGCCTCTTCAAACATTGTTGCCAGCCAGACCCCGAGAATCAGCCGAGAATCGCCTCCTTGATTGTTGGCCAAACGCATTGATGTCATCACTTTAACTGTTTGCCAAACGCATTGTTAGACACGATTTTGCCGCCCCCAACCCCTCAAGTTATCGCCCAGAGCAAGTACCCCAGTTTGCCCCCACCCCTCGCCCTAAATCCTGCATTCCACCTAGAATCTCAGCTTTAAAAAATTGTATTATGGTAAAGCGTTACCCATTTGCAAAGCAATATCAAAGAAGGGGAAATTATCAATTAATGTAGGCAGTTCTCCATTCATAGTAGAAGAAACAACGGGAAAAACATGAGTTCATGCTCTTGAAAAGTATGTCCAATGAAGTTTCTGACATGAGTTTTGGTGCAAAATTTTACTTCATTCACGACCTTAGTTTGGAACTATTATGGATTTGAAAGTCTTTTAAATGACTATGACATTCTCTCATCATAATTCTATGCAACATCCAGTTGTCCTAGAAAATGGTAATTTGGTAAACATACTTTGTTTCATGCCCACAGTATAAGAGAAGTTCCGGTGTTTTTTCAATGCCAATTTAAAAGCTGAAACGTCTTAGAGAAAATTTGTACGTTAATTGCTTTCTTCTTGATGAGGCTATATGCCTTAAATTTCAGTTTTGCACAAAGATCAGAAGCATAAAAAAAAACAATTAATTTTACTTTGTTACTACATTTAATTTGGAAGTTATTGGTAGTCCTTCACCGATGGTAACAATGCAGACACGGCGTCGCTCGCACAGAACGAATCGGGTTCGAACCGGTTGTTTTACATGAGCGTGCGTTGTCGAGGAAAGTATTTTGACATGAAAATTGGATGTAAGCAGGAATATTGATAAATTCTGATACACAATCTTTGCTAAGGTGCAAACATTTGGTCCAAAAAAGTAAGAAGACTCAGAATAAGCTATCAACCTACAAAAAGAAATTAAATTCCACATAAAACAATACTTGTAAAAAAAAGTGACTTGGTCAGTATGCAAACTCTGATAATAGAAGATCAACCTAAATAAATGCCTCTACAATGTTGCATTATTGAGCTTTTAAACTTACAAAAGCCAAGATTTCCCTCGATGCTCTTTCTGGATTCACAAGTCTTCGAGTAAATCATAAAAATTATGCCTTTCCTTTTAGTAAAGTAGTAGTATAATGGCTAAATCACAATTTAAAAAAAATATTATTTATCCGTAAATCATGACAAATCATTTTTTTTCAGAAAATCAAAACTTGATTCAGAAAAATATCTCACACCTCATCATTAAATAGACACAAGACTTCGCCCTTTTTTAAAAATGATTTGTTTTTGTAACATTGTTTTTTTTTATATAATAGGGTCGATATATCGATACTTTTTCTTCGATATATCGAATCCGATATAAATATTTTTTAAAATATCGATATATCGAAAATCCGATATTTTTTAAACGTCTTCCTATGGCGGCTTGGAGCCTTCTCTTCACAGGACATCCCCCGTAGCTGGCAGCGTGATCAGAACCGCAGTTAGCACATCTCGGCGTTACTTCTCGCGGTCGTGAGCATACCGGGTTGCTGCGGTTCCCGCCGCAGCGGACGAAACACAATTGCTGTTATTGTTCGGGATAAATTGATATCTTAAAATTAGTAAGTTTTGACTGCGAGAATTAACTAATTCCCACTATTAGTTTTTGCTTGTTTTTCCCTAATGAGTATACTAATGATCCCAAAACTAACCCATACGATCCAGTAGACAGAGCTACATACAGTAGCGGGGCTACACAACGCAGTTGAGGCAGCGAATTAAAAAAAAAAAAAAAAAAAACTTGAAACGGGTTCAATGAAAAATTCGTACTAATTTGTGAATGCCTTTATCTTAAATTTCTTACCTTTTCCGATTTTATATCAAAATGAAACATTTACACTCAGACCTAGGGGCTTTGCGTTATTCAAAATCCCATAATAATCCGAGCATTTAATCAGAAAAATAGACAGATAGACTAGCACCATTTTTTTAAAAAAACTGGTTCCTTCTATAGGTCATTAAAATTGCCCAAACCGGATTTTGTTTAAGAAAAGTATGTTAAATGTAAAGACTTTCTTCAGAATACAGTGTTATATATATATATATATGTATATAGATGCGCGATCTGGTGTCTCAGTGGTGAAGACGTCTCATTGGAGATCAAAAGGTCACCGGCCGAAAACCTAAGTCAACGGGGTTTTTCAAAGGCCCTTAACCCGACCTTCACCTCTGGCACAGCTTGCGGGGATTGCGCAATCAAACAGCAGATCACACGTACCTTTACATTTATACGTATAGATACTAATTTTTGTTCAAAAATTTGTCCGAGGCTTCCGTCGTTTTTCGTTGAATTTTAAATGATTAACCGAAATTAGTATTTGACCAGAACTTGATCAACAAGGCGTTAAGTATGGGGAATAATGAGAATACAACAGTTTTATTCTTCGTTATTTTTTCTAATAGCTATCATTAACCCGGAGAAGGAAAAAAATCCTATGTGTAATGTAAAAACGTCCTGTCTTCTTAATAAAGTCCTCTCGGGTGACTGACCGAGTGAGAATGGTGTTTTCACACGATATTTCGGCGATCGGAAACTCTGCGCCATCTTCTGGTCAAGTAAAAATATGGTTCTGACTCGGCTAGTCACCCGAGAGTCTTAATTCTCAACGCCGAGAGAAAGTTCGATCTTATGTCCTGTCTTCTTTCTAGTTTCTTATTTCGGGTGACTTCAAAAACTTGGGCTTAGGACTCTGTCTAAAATTTGTAGTGTTCTACCTTCGTAACCTTTACTGGAAAAAAAAATCAGAATTTCGTATGGTTGAAGCCGACAGTCTAAGTTTATTTAAACACGGATTTCTTATAAAAACAGGCACACAAATAAGAAATAAGACGTGATAAACTCTGAGTATCGATGTTCAGCGAAATGATTTTGATAGTTTTTTCTTTTCGAATACTTAGTACGTTATCCTTAGCTGATATACTAATGCTGGGTTTTTTCTTTTCCGTCTAGTGCAGCTAACAAATGAAAACTTCGTTATGGTATATGCGTTTCGGTTTATTAGACCATGTTTTAGGGCACTTATGATGGTCTAATAAACCTAAACACATACGCCATAACGAAGTTTTCATTTGTTAGCTGCACTAGGCGGAAATAATCCAGCAGTAGTTTTTTCTTTGTTAAACTTTGAAATGATATCAGGTGAAGGGTAATCATTTTGATATCAATATTCTAAAGCCGCTGAGTTTGAGCCTTATCCTAAATTTTCTAGATACTGAACTACTCCAGGAGTGCGGATTAAAGTAAATATATAGAAAAATGACCTACACTGCAAAAATGCAACTAAAAACCACTGACGCCAAGAACAGCGTATAGAAACAAGCAAACGTGAAACGATTGAGAACACAGAACCAATCAAGACACTTCTGAGAATAAAATCACACTTCAGTGAAACAAGTAAAAAAAATCCAATTGGATTTGCATGATATTATTTAGTCATGAAAGCTGAAGAAATTTAACGTTCATACAAGTACAAGAATATTTTGAAATCATCAGATCAAAGATCTACCACATAATCAGAATAAAACAGCTCTACATTTAACCTTACACCGACGTACTCAACAATTTAACATATACAAAACTTAACAACAAGAACAATATCCAATATTTGAACACCACATGTAATAACAGCCTCTGGTCAGCTTTGGGAGAGGAGGACTGAGAGCTCTTTTTAAGGGAATACGAGAAAGTAGTGTCTCGGGTAAGTAACTATATGGTCGAGAAGCATATCCTCTGAGCATACTTACAGAACCGTTTACACCAGACTGTGCCCCTTTCTTGACTTTGCCCAAAGCCATAATAACAGAAATTACTAAAAATAGCTGCTAAGCCAACAATTATTCCGAACACTCGATTAAAATCACGAACGAAGATTAAACTGAGATCATTTCTCGAACGTTGTGAAGCTACACAGCACAGATTTAGTCTCATGCATCCCTAGTAGTACCTAAAATAAAAGTATCCAGTCTTTGTGGCATATGTACTTGCTGCTACAACTGATGTCACATTTGATTTGTATAATTGGCGCAAAAACTGAGATGTCTAGATACTTCTATGCACAAAGAAAAAATTTCTAAGATGCTGTTTTCCGCAGTTAAATCACGCAAATGCTACCAAACAGATTTTGAACGAGTTTTCATAGTTTTAAAACTTGGGATCTAGCTTAAAATCTGCGGTAAAATAATTTTAAAAAACTAATCGTCACAAGATACTCATCAAAGATTCCTCACAGTTTAGAGGTTGCACACTTCATCAAAGATAATATCTATAATGAGACTCAAAGTTCCTAAAAACATTATACAAGTTTTGTTGTTTCTATCGTTATTTGTGGCAGTATAAAATTGTTTTTAACATAATTAATCAGATTGAAGTTTTTTTTTTTCGTTATGATGGACTTTTGAAGATTCTCGTTGGATAGTGTAAATATAGTTCATTAATTTTTCCCATTTGTACCTGTACAGTGTGTATGACTCAAATTCTAACAGCAGTGCACAGGAAAAACAAGTAAGTCTGGCTGCAATGAACGAATATTTTCACCTCCAAATTTTACATTTCACAGAGAGAGACAACAGAATACAGATCAGTAAAAATTTTACACTTATTTTTACCTCTCCGACAGGCGAGACATGAGCGAAATTTAACAAGGTCCAGGTCGAATTTCAACATAACTACACATTCCGCTAATATTGACGCTCCAAAATAAACATTTACCGTACGCGCTTTCGTCCACATATGTAGTTCTACTTGGGGGTAACTTCTGGCAAATTCTAATAATCTGTAAATCAAACAACCAAAAGTTAGTCCAATGCTCAAAGGAAATTTCAGATTGTTCACCGCTTATTACGATACTGCGCTGATACACAATAGACATAAAACAATGTTAGATTTCTAATTGTCTGATGGAGAAATCTAAAACGGAAGATATAACGTGACATGTTTCTCCGGTGATTATCAACTTTCGCTATAGTATTTGAGATTTTGGATTTTTCAATCCACACTTTCTAATTTGTCGTATTTACTTTTGTAATTTTTGCTACCTGAGGATTCGTAGATATTGCGACTATTTATGCCACAGCAAACAACTAAAATAATTTACACACCACTGACTGTGAAACAACCACGAGTGAACACAATTAAATGTCTTATTGGCTGTAAAGGGCCAACAAGATAAAAAAAAAACACAATAAAACAGTAAAACATTAATCAACGTACAAGTATAACAACAAATGATATTGATCATATGTTTGGTCGCTTCTATCCAGGAGTAATAGATTCTTTTGTGTGAAGTTAATGTGCTGAATCATTGAATTAAGCATATTTCAGTAAGGTTTCAGGCACCATTTACCCTATACTCTAAAGATTTACGAAATATATCTGACAGAAATGGTTCTATTTCTTCCGTGTATTCCGAAAATACTCTTACTGGTATACCATCGGGACTCAGCGCTTTCCCCCACTTCAGGAGCTTTAATTGTTTTATGATACCCTACACTCTCAATTTGTACTGGATCCATCACAAATCCTATACGCCGTGGAAAAACGGGAATGTTTTCCATGTTTTCGTCAGTGAAGGAATTTAAATTCGGTTTTACATACGGTAGCCTTATCGCGGCTGTCATTAACTTCCCGATCGTCTTGTAGTAGAACTGGCATATTGTTGTCACAACCACTTATTTTTTTTACATACGACCAAAATGTCTTTAAATTTACAATGAGGCTCTTGGAAAGTGAGTTGCAACGAAAATCACTAAAGGCCTCGCGCATCGAATTCTTGACCTGTCCTCTTGTCTCAGCTAGCTTTTATAAATCACTCCTATACATCGTCCTTCTTGAGCGTGCATGTATCTTCCTTTGATTTTTAAGTGACCTTTTAACTTCACGTGTACACCACGGGGGATCGTTCCCATCCCTGATTGTCCTTTTCGGTATATGTAAGTCCATACCTTCCCTGACTATATTTATGAATCGAAACCACATCTCTTCAACCGAGCCTCTTCCTTCTATAAAGGTAATTTAATTATGCCTCAAAAACGTTCTTAAACTCTCCTTTGGGGCCTTTTCGAACCTGTAAACGACCCTTTTGTTTTTTCTTTTTGCGCGCGGCTGTTAATTTTACTGTAGCAATTACAGCTTTATGATCACTTATTCCCGTGGTGGTAGAAATGTACGTGAATAATTCAGGCCTATTTGTAACGAGAATATCTAGAATGTTTTCGTGATCGTTATGGGACCGCGTTGGTTCAGTGACGAGCTGCTCGGGACTGGAATGCACAGAATTAGGATTGGTGCTTAACACCCTCTGCCACCCACAGTATTTGTGATTTGCAGAGTATAGATGTAGATGTAGATATTACTACGCATATCCCTTTGGCTGAAATTAGAGTTTACAGTGTAAATTGTATGTGTGAAAAGAGAACATAGAAATCGTAGTTCAACATACATCATAACAATGGAAAAGCTTCATGTAAAGATCGAGCTTCTGAAAATGTTAAATATACGTGATGTTCGAGTTGGGCAATTCATTAACGTTCGTTATGACAGTTAAGTAATTTTTCGGAGACACGTCTTATTCCCATGTACAACATTGCTATCCTCTGCCCATACAATTCTTATTAATTAACATCAATTGGACTTCGTACTAAAGGTTTACTGCACACAGTGTAAGATTATTTATTGACGGTAAGGTAAAATGGCAGAAACATTTACAATAATAATTAATTAATCGTTCTATCAGTTTTAATGAACTCGGCATTCACCTACTAATCCACAAGTTGCTCTGTTCATTGATAGTTATTCGGATACTCCTTACACACGGTAACCTTCTACACACGAACAAATTATTTTAACGTAATCACTTTCATTCAAATAATCACATAGCCTGAGTGACCAAACTTGTGCAGAGACACAGAGGAAGAGAAAAGGGCTTACTTCATTTTTATGCAGAGGCCCTTCTCAACACTGGCAGTAACGTCAATAAATCAACACAGAGAGCTCCTATTGTGTGTGGTGGGGATTAAATACCTTTCATGTAACGGGAAATTGGACCGTGTTCAGTCATCTTAAGCTGCCAACTCCAGCTTCTTGAATTTACGTTTCTGTTGACAACCTCTCTTCTTTACAGAATATATAGGAGTCCAAAGATAATATGTGCTTCAATCGCCTTAATGTTAACTTTGTTTCCGTGAGGTTGGTTGAGAGGGATCTCCTCTTGGCACCAGCAAGGCGGAGGGGCCTGGAGTGAATGACGCGTAGACGTCTCTACCTCGCATTCAATGGCTGCTATTAAGCTGCGACGTTAACTTCATAACAAAAAATTCCTTATGGCTCACAAATACACTCAACCTTACTCACGCTACAGCAAAATTAGATTTCGTAATCAATTTCTTATTACATACTAAACTCTAAATCTTAAAGTTCCTAATTATTGCCATTTTTTATTGCGTTCACTTATTTCCGTAATTGTCCCCAGTTTTTATGACGATCGTTTATCTCGTTACCTACACTAAAAATATAATGGAATCATGATTAAATAATCTTACAGTGGATGCAATCAAACTAAAGTAGGAGGTCCGATTGGAGTTAATTAAAAAGGATTATAAAGGTAGAGGTCTAGAATGTTACACACGGAAATAAAGAATTTTAAAGTTCTCAGAACAAGCTTTCAGATTCCTGTAAGCAGTATCAACAATTCATTATCTATTTTATCCGTAAAAATTCTGATCGTAATGGAATTTGATAACAGGGGGCCGCTATGGTTCAATACGAAGGTAACGCTCAACTGAATGTTACCCCACCTCGAGCCAACGACCATTTGAGATGCTTGCGGAGTATATCTGTAGCTAAATGTTACTACTCTAGCTATTAGGAACAAATGTTCCATTTAAACTGAATTAGTTCCTATCCCTGACAAATCACTATTAGAGCAAAAGCGTCATATAAAGTGTAGTCAGGAGTGTTCTGCACTGGCGGTGAGACGAAACCAGACGTAGTAGCGGAACTCGTCTGCTAGGAGTACTGTGCGGTGGCCGTAAATAAAACATGAGCGCCGGGGCAGGGCCGCAATAAAACCAGCGGCACGCAGCCGTAACGTGAGTGAGGTTAGCGCCGCGTCCTTTGCTAATGTAAGCATCTGCACACGGTACTCCTAAGCGCAGCGCGGGCACGCGGCACTACTAGGGGCAGCGTAGCGCGAGCACGTGACACTACTACGGGCATGCAGCACTACAGGAGTAGCGCAGCACAACAGGGCTGCTGTTGTGCGGATAAACATCACATCCGATTCCCGGGTCTGCAACACTACTAGAGATAGCAATGCGCACCCACCTATTACTCCTAGACGTAGTACAGCATGGGCAGGCAATACTGCAATGGTTAACTCGCCGCGGGGTTAGGGGGTGACCCTTAATTACGTGATATTTTTCCGTAAATATGTACCTCCCTCTCCGTTGCTGAGCATTGGTAATATCTGGTGTAGCTCCCCCCCCCCTCCCCCTGGAGATCGACCTCGTAATTCTCGAAACCTTTTTTTCGTCTCTACTGCCCTTGACTATTGAGACTGTGGCGTTAGCTTTTGTGCACACGTAATTAATGGACGCCCCCTTATGTCACTCCTACTGGCAGCTAATCGCGGGTGGGAATTACTGTTGGCAGCAGCGCAGCGCGGGAATGCAGCATTGCCAGGGTTAACTTTTGCTTGGGTGTGCCAAAACGTACGTCAGCAGGGGAATAATCCACTGTTTGCAAAGTATTCTCATCTGGTTTAAGTGAATATTTTCCAAACTCTTGCCATCCCAGCTTGAAGCAACAAAAAATTTATGGTCATAACTTTGCCGGCCACATTTATAAACTGGACAAGATAAATGGACTCAGAGATATTTCATGAAGCCAACTTATTTATTTCTATATTACCCGATGTGTCCAATCTTTTAATCTTTTGCTTTTGGAAGTATCGAGAAAGGAAGATATTGGGCGTTTATCGTAACCTAATAGCGTCTTAATCTTTGATATTATTTATAGGCAAAAATTATGCTCATTCAAAACATAATTGTATAAACACACCAAGTGTATCAGTCAGTGTGTCTGGGAGTATTAAGGTGTCACTACACCGGTTCGTGGAGGTGCAACGGGGCATGATTCAAGATCTAGATCTTGTATACCGGCCGTCCTTAATGCGGTACTTTGGCAGTGTTCCGGTGTCACCTAGGTGAATACTTGGACGGTCTTCAATCTCCACCTCGTAAACCACACATTCCACAAACAAAAATACACGTTTCAAAAACTATCTTAGTCCACAACCCAAAGAGTGGTTTGATCCTCCAAAACTAGGCATACTAAGCCATTGTGTCAGCAATACTTCGGCTAGTTCCTTTTCCCATGGACGTACATTTTAACTTGAATTGGGAACCGCAGAACGTCCTGGCATCGCTCACATGATAAAACATGACTGTTCCTACTCCGCCAGGACTTGAATCAGGAAGCGGTGTCATGAAGCAGGACCCTAACAACTGAATTAGCAGAACGCTCATGCGTATCATACAAAACATGAATTACGCGAATCGTAGACATATGGCAGCTCGTTAGCTCTCCCCCTTCCTCCTCTTCCCCCCCTTTCCTATTGCTTCAAGAACTGAAATTCACTGATTCTAGTTATTAAGTGTATACATGGGAAAAATTCTTAACTTCAAGCCATGATGAGAATTAAAGCATTGCGTGATCAGAAAGGGTGAATTCTTGAATAATGATAGTAAATCCAGAGATATTTTTGAAAAACTATCCAAATAAATCTACTCTCTAAAACAAATAAAAATTGTAGACGGGTATGCCATTGTTTCCAGAAGATCCCGAAGTATTGTTGGGCAGACTCCGTAGTAGTTTCCACCTATGTCGCCGCTGGACCTACAGTTTAACGTAAAAACCCGAATCACGTTACGTCCTAACGTTGCTTCAACGACCAAAAACAAAAATTAAAAATTCCTGGTCACACCTAGGTTTGAACCAGGGATCGTACCTCCCACGTCAACCACTGTGCTACCAGATCACTCGCTTCTGTAGTAAATTAATTAATCGGAATAGGAATGGCAAAATCAAGATTTGAAATACTGTATTATTTTTTTACTATAATCAGAAAAGTGTAATTCAAATTATCCCACAACCTATACCTACGATTATGTAGGAAATAATAATAATAATAATAAAAATATACTGTGCAATGTACCAGTACCGAATAATACCACACAGCTTACCTTTATCTTATTACCTTTGAAGATTCATTCCAGAAGAAACAAACGAGCTGGGGTTGTAATTTAATAAAATTTAAGTAATTTCCTACCATTTTACATGTTTTATATCAGAAGCTAACATTCTACCTGACTAAATAAATCCTTGAAGCCCATGAAGCCTCCATATTGTATTTCTAAACATAGGTGTCCTATTTATTAATTTAATATTGTTATAATATCTTCGTTCTCCTCACTACTCGAAACAGAAAACCGATTTAGTCAAATCAAGCCCGCAAATGCTTCTGACTGGTATGTTGTATGATCGCTATCAGTCTGCTAATTTTTTGAGAATCACATGAAAATTCTGTAATGCTAACTCAATTCGCGTGTATAAGCAAATTTTGAATCTATTGTTTTATTATTTCGATACATTCCTCCACCCACTCTTGTCTTGAGGTTATGTCGTTGTCTCAACACATCAATAATAACCTCGTATGACTGTTGTTTTTCTGTAACAGGCCACCTAAAACTTACTGCACAACCCATTATTTCGAAAACAATGGCATTTCTTGCTATTCTAATCGTTTAATTTTTAACATTCTTCCGAACTCCACATTTGAAATGCTTCAGTTATGCTTATTGTATCGTTGCCGAAGGCTGCACGGTATATGTGTGAAATTTGTGTTGTTTAACTCATTTGAACACTAGAAACTATATACGCAGCAGTAACCGACTTTACAAAAGAGCAGTATCCTAACTACTCATCCTTAACAGCTACTCCTTGTGGTGACATTAATAAGCAGCAACTTTGATATTTTATCTTCCCTGGTGTTCCTAAAACGAAATTCGTATTGAAACGGTAGTACTAAACCGGTGAAACTACTACCAATACGAAATTACCAATTCAAAATTCACTGCAGTGGTTAAATAATGAAAACTAAATCATTGCTCTCCTATTTTCTGAAAGCATATTATCTTCTATGTTGTATCACCGATCCTTCATACTCTGTGGTTGAAGATGTCTTGCTAATGGTAAATATAGAAAGTAGGCGATGATTCGTTCTTTTAAAGGGTTCATTTTCGGAAACTAGGACATTTGATTCCATTACAAATAAACTACTGACTGTCTCACACAGGATGTATACAACGAAATTGTATTTTATCTGACTACTAAATATCCTCGCGTATCATTTCGGTCTTCTGACTTTCTTCTCTTAGCGTGTAGAGCACTATGTGTACAACATCCCTAGGCAGACAGAAGAAACGCAGCCGCTGTTGGCGCATTCCGAGAAACTCGTGAATATTTCAGATACAAGAGCTTAACCCGCGAGGCGCATAAAATACCATATGAACATGGTATACCGACGTATGGGCAACTGTTATTGACCGTAAATATCTTCCAGTTCCTGATAATGTTATGTTCTGGCATTCAGGGATGCCGTGGTTTCAAATCCCCGTCCAACCATACACATTTCTTTTTTCCAAGAAGTCCAGCAATCAATCCAGGGAAATTCCTGGATAATTCCTTCAAAAGGCCACTACAGAATTCCTTCTCTCTTCCCATTCCTGCTTCTGATGAATTCGACTAGATGCAAAGCCGTAAAATAAGGAATAAAAGAACCACATATTAAAATGCGCAGACTCGAATTATTTGGAAACTTTTAGTGATCCTCGGCGTGTACAGAATGGTATTTGAGACGGTTGTGTCTTGAGATGCATGGTTAACCTGAAATAGATCGACAAATTTTCGAAGGGAACAATTACTTCTTCAGACAAGTTTCGATTTTATAAGCGAGGGTGCAATTTACCTCTTGGATTTCACTTCTGTACTAGGCAGCATGTTTGTCCACAAAATTATTTGTACAGTTGCAGTTTAACTTCAATCTTCACGTTCCTTATGCAAATAACTCCAAACAATTACGAAGCTAGAAATATTGCTTAAAATGTACTGTAAATCTTTTTTTTCTAGCAGAAAATATCATTTTTACAGCAACAAAATTGATGTATGTTTACACTTCTGTAAGTAAGCACATAAGTTCGTTTGAAATTAATGAGCTTAGGATGCACGAATACCTAGCTTACATTTTCAAAATAACTCAATGGAAGAAAATAAAATAGAATGGTCGAAATGATTCAAAATTTTTTAGGGTCTTCACCTTATTGAAGAGAAGATCAGTGAAGGTTAACGATAACTATGGCGTGCGCATTAAAGTGTTGGAGCGTTGGAATGTGCTGACTTTCACTCATTCTTGTAAGATACTAGTGAACCAGGAGATTCCTTTCTGTACATCTCTTTCGTCCAATTTTATCTTTTTTATCAGTTGAAGCAGTTTCAAGATCTTTGGTAGACGGTTGCAGCTAAAAGCAAGTTCCAGGAAACCGCTGATGCCAGCTTTTCGTTCAGACCGCCATCTGGCCAGAGGACTGTATATTGACCTACGGACGCTACTGGATGCTCCGGCGAACATCCAAGGCCCCTCAGAGGCGTGGAAGCTAAACTGGCTTAAACGAAACGAATAGAATCTGCCGTCTCAAAACAACTCAGACCAGATTTTAAAATAAAAATCTATTCTAATTTTTGTTTTTACTTCATAAAGTCATTCGTTTCTGATCTTGGACGTCGATGTCGGGTCGACTGAAATAAGAAGAAAGCAGTAACATTCATAACCCAGAAGAAACATGTTTCTTTTAATTAAATCGTCAATTAAATGTTGTTCTTCCCTCATCAGAATATCTGGTAAACCCATTCCATTCTTCTAGAACGTTGTTGTCTTCGCCTCATCAGAAAACTACCAGGTAAAATAACCAATTAATCTTTTAAAATACCCGAATTAAAAAAAAAAAAAAATACCACCTAAATAAAAATTCATGTCATATTCGCCTAACAACCGCCTGGGAAATACAAACGACTCCGAGAAGTATGCTATAATGTGATTCATCAAGTCGAGCGAGCAATTCGTCCGTTAGTCGTCCGTTAGTCATCCCTTAGTCGACCGTCAATTGTCCATTAGTCGTCCTTTTTATTCTTATGACTCTACGCATCGTCAACGTCAAGGTCATTAGAAGCGTGAAAGGAGTGCGGTCAAGTAACGGGAAGGAATTCACCCGTGGCCTTTTGAAGGAAGCATCCCGTGATTCGCGTTCAATGATCTGGGGAAACCATGGAGTCGTCGGCAGTTGGACATAATCGGTTCCTATGTGAGATGCGCTTAACACAGTGCCAATCGTACGCCAAATTAACAATAAATATTTCAAATGCTAGAACTGAATAAATGTGACAACAATTTTTCGCGTGAATCTCGTTGAACAAAAATTGGAAAAAACGTTATGGCCAATTTTGTTTTAAATTTATCAAATTTTCGTTTTTCACATTTAAATTAAATTTTTCCTTCTATACCAGCTGCTGTACATTACACATACCCTCAAGAAAATTCGACTAACAGTTTTTGTGCGAATTTCGATCACCGAGAAAGAAAGACCCAATTAAAAAAAAAAAAGTTTATTCCTTCTGTGTAATTAAAGAACAGTTCTCCAAACTCTTTTCATTCGAAACTATCTTAAACGTACAGTTATTCTCTAGGTTTCAATCTTATTATAAGTGTTAATTATTCCAAACAGTCTAATTTTCGTTTATAAACTTTTTATCAAAACAAAAACTGTATATTTTTAATTACGAAAGTATTGCACTGAAAATCTAAAACTTTCTGAAATTTGTAACCTCCAAACAATTAAAATTCATCCAATTGAAGTCGAGCAAATCCCATTAATTAATTTTCTCGAAACTCTATAGATATTATGACGACGTGGCCCTAAATACGTCGTCTTTTGATCCACGTACACAGAGTAGAGGTCACCTTTTTTTAAAGTATTTAAAGATATTCAATGGAAATAAAATAGCTCATCAAATGTTCGCTAATTCTACAGAAGTTACAAACCAAGTTATTAGCGTATATTCTCAACTGTTTTTAATAAATAATCAATTCAAAGCTCGTAAACAAAAAACAAAAAAAATACAATTATAGTACATAACTTCTCGAACTACTAATATATTCATATAATTCTACTGCGACATTCAGTCTAAAACCTACAGCTTTATACACACACACTTCCTTCTTCTTTTTCTTTAAGAATCTCTCTCACCAGACCAAAGATTTTCTATCTAATTCTTTTCAAAGATATACTACCACTGACAATGTTTGTTAATCTGTGGATTCCTCGAGTTAGAAATTATATCATTACAATCAATATTTAAATGATAAATAATTACACTTAACAAAATAATATTTAAACATTAATTAATTTCATAATTGGGGTGGTAGCATATGTTATAAATTGAACTCAGTTTATACCATCTACAGAGAAAGAAAAGTCCTTGCTCCGTTTCCTCTGAGAGCATGAAACATGCATCATCTCAGATTCTTGTGTCCGGCTGAGAGAGAGGAATATCTCTGACTGCCGGGGCCGTGCCGCTGGGTCGAGGCCATCGCCG